>JAFNEN010002094.1:0-18696 GCA_019343175.1 Oedothorax gibbosus
ATTTTTGGCTGCCGGCCCTTTTATGGGTCGGCAGTTATTTTGGCGATGCCCGACCCAAACCGGGGACCTTTCGCTGCTGGGTATGCCTAAGCACGGGCCCCCCACCCCTTTATCATAAAAAAAAAATCTCTTTTTTTCCCCAGTACCATCTTATTTATTTTGTCACTAATAGTCTTCCCTCATGTGAAAGGCTGGGGACCCATGGGTTGGCATTCGCCTAGCATCGAAATCCCAGGTTGGGTCCGGGCATCGCCAAAAAAACTGCCGACCTATAAGGGCCCGTGCAGCCAAAAATGTCCGACAAAATAATCCCCCGTTAAGGGGTCACTTTAAAATAATTCAAAGCCCTAACGCGCGTACATGTCCCCCTTAAAAGGTTCTTTGGGTGCCTACTCGGGTGTCGGCTCGTCACTTGATTATGGTTCTAAAATACGACCCCTCGCCAATGCCCTCGTGTGCTCTATGCACGATATTCAAACAAAACAAACAAAATTTCCACTCGTGTGTTGTCAGGATCCGCCCCTGGCCGGCTACAAGGACGAACTGACGGGAAGCCCCGTGTACACGTTTCACCACCCCCTTAACCAAACCCTGCGGGCCCCCCCCAAAAACACGTGAGTACACTTTTTAACTCCAATCATTTTTTAACCCCCAAAATTTTTTTTGAAATTTCGGAATTGGGGGAACGCTGACCTCAAGGGCTTGGGAAGAAAAGCGCTTCAAGTCGATTTTCCACGTGTTAAATCAAACTCTAATAATACTAACGCGGGGGAAATTGAAAATTTGGGGGGAAAAAGGCTAGAAAAAAATATAATTATACTGGCTGCAATTCTAACTGATTAATGTTTTAAAATTTTTTGAAACTTCATATCACAGTTTAATTTTTTTTTTAGTTCTCCCGGGTTTTTTAGCCTTCAGAAATAAGCAATTTTTTTGCATGGTTTAATTTTTTTGATTAGTTTTTTAAACTTTTTTTTTTTTACTCAAATAGGGTTAAAAAAAAAATTAAAAATTACCTAAAATTTATTGAAGGTGTAAAACTAACTGTAACTATTTTCAATTAGGTTTTTAAAATATTTCACATTTCCACCCAAACCGAAACTACATTTAATTTTTTTATTAAATAACCGTAGAGGGCAGCACAAAATATTTTAACTTCCCTGATACTCTTTTGGTGCATGGTTTTTTTAGTTGGCTTTGTCAAAATTCAATTATCTAAGTTTTAAAAAAAATTTTCTCAGCAAACCAAAACTTTGACGTTTCCGAAATCAATAATTTTTAAAAAACGATTTGTTTGGCTTTTAAATTAAAAAAATTTTATTCAGAAAAAAATTTTAACCCAAATTTCCAATGATATTGTTACAATTGCTCCTGCCCGAGTAGCTGTTGCACAAATGCAAAATTAAGGGGGAAAAATTTAAAATCGAGATAAACTTTGCAGTTCTTATTTTATAATTTCCACGCTTCTTTGTATTTTCGCTCGTTTGTTACTTCTCACGTTGGCTTTAATTTTTTTTTTAATTTTTTAAAAAAAAGGGGGAAAAAGGTTAACCAAAACGTTTTTAAAATTTAAAAATAAAAAATTTAAACCGGGTATAAATTTTCCAAAAACAAATGACTATAGTAAAACAAATTTCGGTTTTTTAAATTTGGGCCCAACTTCGCAAATTTGCTTTTTATTATTTGTATTTTTTTTTTCGCAATTTTAGTTTTGCTCGCAATGAACGGAATTTTTTGTAGAATAAATTATAGAAAATTCGTGAGTGCGTCAAACTTGAAAGTAGGGCCCTTTTAGTGGTCACAGGCCCCTCCTCCCCTTTATTTTTCCCCCCCTGTTCTTAAATAAAACTTTGAGAAACCCCAAAAACGAACTTTTTTTCCTTTCTTCTTCTTGAGTGTCACCCCACCACTATTCTTCGAATGACGGCGCTCCGTCCCACTTCCTCACAAATAAGGGTTTTTTTAACCCCCCCTCAGGTATTTGGAACAATTAAAAAAATGTTTAAATGGGTGGTTTTACAGTGATGAAGTTTAACTATTTTAAATTTGGCGAATTAAAAACGTTTTGCGTTAACATTTTGGGAATAGTTTTGGTTTTCAGTTGATTTATGACGCAAACCATCCGAATTATCATAAATCTGATGTAACTGTTATGATTAAACACTCAAAAGCCTAAAAATGAAAGACATCCTGCGAAAAACCGGGGGGGATTCTCTTCTCGCCCTTTAAACCCAAAACTGTCCCTTTTTTGAAAATTTTTGATAGCCTTGTCTCTTTGATGTGTGTTTCCTTGCTTCTTTTCTGCTTTTTGTCCCTTTTAAATAGATTTTTTTTCCTATGGTAAGGTTAAAAAATCGTTTCCGGCTGCCTATTTCTCCTCCTTCAGGAGTTTTTAACCCCCCCAATAACCCCCCGTTTTTAAAACCCTGGTCAAGTGACGAGGTCGCCACCTGAGGGGCACCCAACTTACTTCGAAAGACATCGTACCTGAGCCGTCGGGATTTTGCTCCACAGATTTTTAAGCACTGTGTCCCTGTGTACTCGGCCCATCCGATGAGGATTTTTCTCTATTTCCAGCAGGATCCGATTTATAGGATACGGGCAGTAGGGGGGGGTTCGAACCCCCGCACTCCTGAGAAGGTTGAATCCTAGGCTGTGCCCTAACCACTGGGCCAGGGGCGGGCCTTTTTCCTATTAAAAGCCATGTTGTTTTGTCGGTCCATGGATTTTCCCCGGGAAGATTGTTTGCCGAGCCTCCGAAGAGCTAAAAAAACCATAATTTAAAAAAATTGAGCTATTTTTAAAAATTCTTACAGAACGGATTTTTAAATTTTAATGGTTATTTTTCGGGGGTTTTTTCGTCAAACCCTTAACACGCACAAGGGTTTAATTTTGGGTGCCCGTCGGGTTCAACCTCGTCACTGCCCGGGGGGTTCTAATAACGAGACGAAATTGCTGCGTTAAAGCCCTCAAAAAGTCTACAAATAGACAGTTCAAAAAAAGTTTAACCCAAACCGCCCTAACTATTAATATGGAGCCCGGTGACCTATTTGGTTCCTGCCCTTACACAAACAGTCTTGCGAACTGTACGGTTGCGGGGTTCGATTCCCCTCCGCTCTGGGTGTACTTTTTTTGTGTCAAAGAATTTCGTTTTTTTCTGTCTTCTTTACGAAATTTTATAAGCGGGGCTGGATCAAGCGCACATACCGGAAAATACATGTACCTATACCTCCTATTTCAAAAAAATCATTTTTTACATCATTCCCATATAAAATTGGAAAATTTCGTAAAATGGCCCCAACCCTTTTGACCCGAAAATATACAAAAATTTAAATATTGACTTTTTTTAAATCCTTAATTTTTCTTTTTTGGTTGCTACTGATTATAATTGTGTGACGTCCCCTTAATTTGTGTACCGTCCAAAAGGGCTTTTTATTATCCATTTTTAAACTAATTCCTTTTGGGAAAAAAAAAAAAAATACGCCTCACTTAAGACCAGATAGAAATTTTTGCCGAAATTGCTCGGTGAAAAAAAAAATTTTCCCCCTTTTTTTTCCTGAAGGGAATAATTCCCCTCTCCCGACCTATTTTTCCTTTTCTCCCGAGATGGCCCGCGGCACCCCATAAAACGGGTCCTGCATAACACGAAGCGCCGGAAGCAAAAAATGGAGAAAAAAAGGGGAAAGGGAAATTTTTTTTTGTGATCATGATCAGAATTTCAGTTTTTTGGAGAACGGGGTTTCCACGGGTTTGGGTTTTAACCTAGATATCATAAATTTTAAATTATTTTGTTGGGTGATCACGTGACCCCCCAAAGCTAACGACGGGACGTGCATGGGGGCCAAAAAAGGGGGCAAAAAAAGACCGTGTTTTCTGCCACTTTGGGGGAAAAAATACCTTTTTTATAATTATTCTAACTTACAAAAAAATATCTAAAAATACTGCTTATTTTGGGGTTTTTTAGTGACTTTAAACCCTTTTCAGTATTTTTTTTTAATTTTAAATTAAGGATTTTTTTGGGATTTTTCTCCTTAAAGTGGCAGCCCCTGGCCCTTTTGCCCCCTTATTTGGCCTCCTGCGCGTCCCGTCGTTCATTGGGGGGGGCACGTGATCTGCCAATCTAATACTTTTCTATGATATCTATGCTTGTCGTTATTTCCGATCTATTGTTTCTAGCCGATAGCAAATTGAATGAACTGAAAACTTGTTTTCACGCATGAGTTTAAACTTTTATGAAAAAATAATTTCCTATCTATTTTTAAATTTCCTTTAATTTTTTTTCAAAATTGTTTTTTTGAAACGATTGGGGAAATGATTGAAAAAACTCTTCCGTGCCTCCCTCATTTTAAAAATGTGTAAATTTTTTAAACATTAATCAATTTTTAAGAATTTGGTATTTTTTGCTGGCAAAACCTGGCGAGTTGGTGATGGTTTATACGTTTATATCCCCAGAGACTAAAGCAAAAGGTTTTTTCCTTCTAATCCCCGCATGGAGTTGCTTGAAGTCTCTGTTTTTTTACGGGGATTGCCTTCAAAAAAGCAAATCTGTTTTCGATTTTTTTTATCCTAGAGAATTTTTTTTTGAGATGGTAAAAGTCTTTTATCCCCTTTTTCCCCAAGATCTAGTAAAAGAAATTCGTTTTTTATTTGGATTCTCTTACTTCTCCCTTCTTTCGCCTTTACTTTTCCCGACATGTTGTTTCCGCTTCGTGTGTTTTTGGCATTTAATTTTTCTCAGAACTGTAAAATTTGGGATCAAAAACATTTTGTCTATCCTAGAGTGACTTAGTCCGTGAGTGAGTGGACACAAGTCCTAAAAGGATAGATAGGTGGTCCTGGCCCATAAAATTCAAAAAATACTTCGTGTTTCGCCAATAAAATGTACTCCTTTCTTGAAAACAATCTATTTACCCAAAAAAAAAAAATACCTAAAGTATTTATTTCTAGTGATAAGAGATGGGGTGGTTTTCCTTTTTTTTAAATTTTAAAACAACACACACAACTTGTCGTTTTTTTATAGTTACAATTAAAACGACACCTTTTTGTTGTTGCCGATAACTCCAGGGGGATAGTGGAAGGCCCGGGGGGGTGCAGTAGTTTTTCCCTTGGGACAAGGCGTTTAGCCCACGAATTGGAATCTGACTTCTTTTCGAATGGTTGCACCTCCTAAATGAAGTGAACATGGGAGCGGATAGCATTTTTTCCCCCCCAAACCCGTACCCTGGTACTGCACTTGACCGCCCCAGATTTAACGAGCTGTTTTCCCAGCATCTACTCGGATCACAAATATCCATGCCCCATCCGGGGTTCGAACCCAGTTCCACTCGCTTTAAAGCAAGGTTTAAACAACCAAAAAACTTGGGACAAAGGGCCCCCCTTTTTTCAAGGTGTATATACATTCTTTACATGCTTAAAAAATTAAAATTCCCCCAAGGATGTCCCCAAACAAATTTTTTCGATACCCTCCTAAAGAAGAAAGTCTTCTGGGCATTTTTAAAACTTCGGATTCCTTTTTTCCCAAGTATTTTTAAGTAAATTACTTTTTACAGTTGATTAATTTTTACAGTAACTTTTAAATTTATCTGATGTAAATGTTTTTTATTATCGCTTTTTTCTTTATTTTTCTTCTTAATCTAAAGTGAAGGTGGACTACAACTCCCTTCTGAGCATTTGACACAGATTTTGTTAGATTTTTTTTTTTTTGTTTTATCAAGATAAAAGGTAACTTTGTGTAGCAAAATAGGTTTTCTCTGTCGGCAGTTTTAAAAGGGAAATTTAAATCTCCAATGTTGATAAAAGTTGAGAAGCTCTTTTTTATTGTTCCGTTCTTTGGATGTGTTTAAAAGTCGAACGGATTAAATTACTTGTTGATTAGAGATGCTGCCCAGATTCACTTAAAGTTACAATACCGGAAAAAAAACAATGTTTGAACAAGGGCAACATACTCCTGCCTTTTGTATTGAAAATTAAAGCGGGAGGCAATACAAAATCCTTAATAGAAATATGACAATAATATCTCTCAATTACCCCTTTTGGGTGGTCGATAAAATGGGTACCAAGCATGCTTGGGAACTAAACTTGGGGGGTTTTCCGCGTGAGGCTGGACCCTTACCGAGACATATGCCTAGCACCCCAGAGCCCTAGGTCACGAAAGCTGAAATGGACCGACAGGCCTTGGGGCCAGTAATGGGCTGTTGCGCAGAGGAGTTTAGTTTTTAATATCTATCAATGTAAACCGGAAATCAACAATGTTTGAACGAATGGCAACACATGTGATTCCTGTGCTGTGGTGTTGAACAAATATGGTCCCTGAACGGGATGTAGCTACTGCTTTAGTTTTAAAATCGCAACCTCTGAGAAAGTATTGCTTTGCCATCAAAGTATTTTTTCAACAGGTAGGTGAGTAACAATAAAATAAAGCAAATTTTGAGGAAAAATAGCATCCAGTTATTTAATAATTGATAAAGTTTAAAAATAGTGTCGCCCTTTTTTGAATATTTTGGAGTAATTAAAACTAAAAATGCCTCTTTGGTTGAACATAGGTGTACTCTTGACGCCAAAATAATCATTATGAATAAAATATTGACGTAGGAATACGTGCAATTATCTAATAAAATATCAATACTTTTAAATATTAATTCTTTAACATTTTAATCAACTGGAGCATGAGTGTTATCCAATACACTTCTTGATTTCAGAATTACTCAAGATTAAATAAATAAGAAAGGGTGGGAAAGAATGAGTAGTTCAGAACAAAAAATTGTCAGAAGTGGACCTGGATCATTTTTGTCGTGACTCGTGAGCCACATTTATGCGCACTAATGGTTAAAAAAATATTTCTTCGAGGGGCACGTGTATTCCCTAAGGATACACTCTTAAAACAAAAGAGTGAAATCCACTCACTCCTATAGGGGAAGCGCATTTTCGCACCGGAAACGAGGAAATTAACTCAGACTGAGTTAAAACCGATCGTTTTAAGAGTGTAGGACCGTATATTGTTTTCTTTTATTCTTTTACCCACTCCGCAAAAAGAGTGAAATCCACTCCTATAGGGGAAGTGCATTTTCGGCACGGAAAGGAGGGGAATTAACTCAGACTGAGTTAAAACCGCTCGTTTTAAGAGTGTAGGACGTATATTGTTTTCTTTATTTCTTTTACCCACTCCGCAAAAAGAGTGAAATCCACTCCTATAGGGGAAGTGCATTTTTGGCACGAAAAGGAGTGGGAATTAACTCAGACTGAGTTAAAACCGCTCGTTTTAAGAGTGTAGGACGTATATTGTTTTCTTTTATTTCTTTTACCCACTCCGCAAAAAGAGTGAAATCCACTCCTATAGGGAAGTGCATTTTCGCACGGAAACGAGTGGAAATTAACTCAGACTGAGTTAAAACGCGTCGTTTTAAGAGTGTAGGACGTATATTGTTTTCTTTATTTCTTTTACCCACTCCGAAAAAAGAGTGAAATCCACTCCTATAGGGGAAGTGCATTTTCGGCACGGAAAGAAGTGGAAATTAACTCAGACTGAGTTAAAACCGCTCGTTTGTTTTAAGAGTGTAGCAATCAATTGGCCATTCATTTTATGCAGTAAGTACACAAGCTGAAGGTAATTAACTTTACGAGATAATACTAAGAGTTAGATGAACCAATCACAATGTAAATACTCCCTTTGTACCCAAGGTCGTTACTCGAAACTATCTCGTATCGTAGTAGAGATTTGCCAGCTTTGATGAATGTATTGGTTTTATCAATACATATATTTAGGTCATTTTACTTTACTTTGCACTTTAAAAAATTTAATCAGTGCACTTATATTTATCCTTTTGTTATCTTAAAAAAAACGCTTCCACAAATGATGTTCTAATTGAAAAATTACATAAATTATAGCATATTTTTCTTATGCCGAAAAAACGTAATCTTTAAGAAATTACATTAGCCCTATTTTGTTTAGGAATTGTGATAAGACTAATATTATTGTCTTATCCGACCGCCTGTAATACGCTGCCCCCTTCCGACTTTGGTTGTTATTTGTTTCATAAAGAAATTAGTCTGAGGCATTTATGAGCTATGATTTAGGGATTTTTACAAGGAAACGATTGTGCTTTAAAAAAATGTCGGTGACAGGTTTTAAAAACAAACCAAACTCTAGGAAAGATCCTGAACCATCATCAATATCTCAAGAGCTTCTCTTCCAATAGCTCTGAAGAGGATAGAAAAGGCACAGTCGTAGAACTATAGTGCGACGTATTTTAAAGCCGACCCATCTCGCTCTTTAATCCGACACTTTTGGGGACCCTACGGAGTACCGAATTCGCCGGTAATTAATGAAATCAATTCACATGCATAATTTTTAAGCAACGATATGCAGTAAAACATCGCTATACATTTATTCTTAATAATATAAATTGAATATGTATTCTTACACTTATGCTATTACAAAACTAAAAACTTTTTGAAAACTACACAATACATTATTTTATGAGTTTAACTCATTAGCTAAGAGGATAGTCTTAGCTAATGAGAATATATTTATAAAACTCTGCATCAATCTAAAAATTGAAAAATATAAAGTAATTATAAACTACTCTATCACTTTATCTTTTTTGACATTCTCTTCCTAGTAAACGATTTTTCTTGGAACTTACATTCTGGCACCTGTATATCTCTACCTTAACATACAATCCTAACCCTCCCATTATATCCGGAGTAGTTGTGCCTTCATCAAACACAACACCGCCTTGTCAGAGCCGAATGACATTCCCCATTTGTCAAGAGGTTAAGACGGAAAAAATTAAGCACCTATCGCTTACAACAGTCCCCGCTTTAGAACAAGAAGCCGTTTGTTGTATAAAATTGCACTGTTTCTCCTGCATGGCTTCTGCTAGGGATAGTAAAAGGATCTTAAGCAAGATAACTGTTTGTTTGACATATTTGTTGCTTTGAACATGAAAGACCAGTTGGTATTTGAGTATTTAAACCGTCTCCCATTTCTTAACATTTCACTAAACCAGTAACAGTTCTTGACGCTTATTGAAAAAACAGGAATTAGACGCATCGATAGATAAAATTGCATAGTATAATGATGAAAGGAAACAGAGAAATCGCAATTTTACGTTTTCTAAGCACAAAATATGAAGAACGTCAAAGATTTTAGAAACTAAAAACGCTGCGAAATTGGTATCCGTGTTGTGAAAAATCCTAAAAATCCACACAATTTTTTTTATTTATATATTTCGTCTCTAAATTCTTACATTTATTTGTGCTTACTTCATTTACATTTACTTCAATGAAAAAGTCATAAAAACAGAAAAATAGTATATTTAGTCCTTGAAAAATAACCTAAATCCCTATTAAATACCAAGTGTTATCAGGAGAATATTATTACCTGTCGACCTTCACTCGATTTAGCCTCAACAAGCCGTTCTTAATGACACTGGACCCCTTTGAATGAGTTGCATAAGAAACGCTTCCTTATCAGTGCCATTGAGTGTCTTTCAGTGCTAGTTCCAAATGTTTTTTGGACTGCGCTTTTAAAAAATTGTTGACTTTGTTCCATGGCTGTATCGGAAAAATCGACTTATTTGGCTGATGTTGTGTAAGCGTTGCCTAACACATGATTTTTTCTGTGTGTGTAACGTTACTCCGTAAAACTGCTCTATTCTAGTTGCTACTAGCTGCGTAGAGTGACTTTACACCACATTTATGAGTAACGTTACACGAACAAAAGGTATCTAACTAAGGTAACTAAAAGGTACTAAACGTTACTCCGTAAAACTGTTCTGTTCTAGTTGCTACTAGCTTTGTAGAGTAACTTTACACCACATTTATGGAGTAACGCTACACGACCAAAAGGTATCTAACTCCTATTTTACGGTGTCATGTTACTCCATAAAGCTTTAGGTAGCACATGTTGCCGCCAGTTTTCTGGAGTAAACTGTCCCTAACAGCCATGTGACGAGTATGTGACGAAAAGCGATATCCCATACAAGTCACTGAAGATCGCTGTGATGTCACATTCAAAGTCACTTTTTTGCCACATAGAAGTTGAATGTCCGCTTTTGTTACGTATCTTCTACGTAACATGGATATCGATGATATCGCAGCAATGTCGCATTTTGAGTTGTATGTGACCTAACTGACTTCTGAGACCAGTATGTGATTTAGTGATGAACACAATATTGCAGCAATGTCGCATTGCGACTTGTATGTGACATAACTGACTTCTGCGACCAGTATGTGATTTACCCAACTAAAAATAAACTGCAGTAATTTTTTTCTGGTGGCGCCATCTAGTGAAATATTTTTAAATCTCACAAAGATAAATAAAAATAAATATCAGGAAGTTGAGTTGTATTTATACCCAAGTAGGAAGGCAGGAGCACGGGATTTGATCTGAGGGTATTTGTGTAGCTGTTCAGGGCGCTACCAACTGCGCTATTGGAGCTTGCAAATTGGAGCGCGTTTTAAAATTAGGAATGGAAATTATTATCTTATAATTATAACATACAAAATTACACACTCCATGGATTCGATTATAGTCAATAAAATTTGATTCATGATTTTGCGTACAATTTGTCTATGATTTTTATTTAAAAATAATTAAATTAGATTTAATTAATTGTTTTAAGGTGGTAATAAATAAATTGGATGCAAATTTTGTGAGTTAGAAAAAAATGTATCTTAAGCATTCCTTTAAGATTAATTTATTTTTAAATTTTCTATAAAAAGGTGAGAGCAAAGCTATTGAGCAAACTGAAATATTAAGCAAACAATTTTTAAATCTGCTTTTTTTTTGTTTAAATTTTACGGTCTATTTATATAGGTGGCATTATTTTCTTTTTGCAAAATCAAATCAAAAACGTTCATGGAAATTTGAAAAAGAATTTGAATCGCCAATTATAGCTATGATATCGTTTTCTGAATTTTTAGAAGTTACAGATTAACAAAATCTAGATCTGCGAGTTGAACTTAGCTAGTTTACAAAAAAAAACTCATTACTAAATTTAATGTAATAAACTCATTTTAAATTTTCCTGGAAACTTAAGAATATTTTGCCAACACAGAAATATATTTTTTTTTTGCAAACATTTTGTCCACAGGAAGGCACAACAAAAATGTACCCGTTTTACATGCGTAAAATATTAAGCTAATTTGCAAAAAAAACTGCAAATGTTTACATTAAAAATTAAATGTTTTTCCGCGAAAAATTCCAACAATTTTTAGCTGGGATACAATTACTACAAGTGTAAAATATCAAAACTAATTTAAAAAATAAAGAGCAATTTTAAGATAAAGATTCACTACAAAAAAATTTACAGTATTTTTGGGGTTAACGCACACATTATTTTTTAAAAATAACTTCAAATAAACTTTAGATTAGTTTTTTTTTTTAAAAATAGCTGAAATACTTTAAGCCAAGATGAAACTACGAAAAATCTACAGTATTTTTGCAGTTAACCAGCTTATATAATTTTTTTTAATAGATCACTTCAAATCATCTTTAGATAAGTTAAATGATTTAAAATCAAGATGGCCCTTCAAAAAATCTACAGTATTTTTGCAGTTAACAGCCCACAGTAACCTTTGAAATAAATCACTTCACATTAGCTTTAGATTTTATTGCAAAATAACTGAAGTTTTTTTACAATCGACATTCTTCTACAGAAAATCTGCAGTTGACTGTAGAAATACTTCAAAATCACTTTGCTTCTGTAGAAAAACTGCAGTTTATTTTAGCTGAGTATAGTGATGAACATAATATTGCAGCAATGTCGCATTGCGACTTGTATGCGACCTAGGTGACTTGCGTGGCGAATTAGCGACGAACTTGAACATCGCAGCAAGGTCACATACATCATGTTGCAGCCATATTGGTATGGGACAAAAATTGGACATCACATACAAGTCACAACACAATGCCACTGCAATATCACATTGTGATATCACTGGAATATCACATATAAGTCACATTGTGACGGGGATTAAAGCGACATCGCTGTGTCATCACATACATGTCACTACAAGATCGCATAGAGACATCCTTTTGATATCGCATACCAGTCACATTGTGACCGTGACTCACGCGATATCACTGTGATGTCACATACTTGTCACATTGCGACTGTGACCGAGAGTGACAAAAAATTACGTTGCAGCGACGTAACTGAGACAAACCTGGCTGTTAGGGGTTTGCTTGTATTCCGTTGTTTCATTTTTAGCCTACTTTTCTTTTTTTAATTCGAAAGAATTAAAAAAATGAAAAAGTAGGTATTGACATGCGGTCGATGTCCGTCTGTCTGTCTGTCTGTCTGTCTGTCTGTCCGTACCCCCCTTCCAAAATCAGTTCTATCCATCGGATCTTAAAAATTCTTTTTTTGTTAGAAAGCTATGACCTCAGATACCCAACTTTCATACTTTTTGTCCGTCTGTCTGTACGTCCGGACGGACATAAATCTACTATCGGTC
This sequence comes from Oedothorax gibbosus, assembly GCA_019343175.1. NCBI lineage: Eukaryota > Metazoa > Arthropoda > Arachnida > Araneae > Linyphiidae > Oedothorax > Oedothorax gibbosus. The sequence continues at coordinate 12,463 of JAFNEN010002094.1, forward strand.
GGCGAATTTCCCATTGAATTAGCATTGAAATTCAATTTTGAGTCATTTAAATCACTGTAGGTATTGAAATGCGGTTGATGTCCATCTGTCTGTCTGTTCGTATGACTGTCTGTCTTTCCGTCTGTCTGTCTGTCCGTCTGTCTGTCTGTCCGTACCCCCCCCCCCTTCCAAAATCGGTTCTATCCATCGGATCTTAAAAATTCTTTTTTTGTTAGAAAGCTATGACCTCAGATACCCAACTTTCATACTTTTTGTCCGTCTGTCTGTACGTCCGGACGGACATAAATCTACTATCTGTCGGCGAATTTCCCATTGAATTAGCATTGAAATTCAATTTTGAGTCATTTAAATCACTGTAGGTATTGAAATGCGGTTGATGTCCATCTGTCTGTCTGTTCGTATGTCTGTCTGTCTTTCCGTCTGTCTGTCTGTCCGTACCCCCCCCCTTCCAAAATCGGTCCTATCCATCGGATCTTAAAAATTCTTATTTTGTTAGAAAGCTATGACCTCAGATATCCAACGTTCATACTTTCTGTCCGTCTGTCTGTACGTCCGGACGGACATAAATCTACTATCTGTCGGCGAATTTCCCATTGAATTAGCATTGAAATTCAATTTTGAGTCATTTAAATCCCTGTAGGTATTGAAATGCGGTTGATGTCCATCTGTCTGTCTGTTCGTATGTCTGTCTGTCTTTCCGTCTGTCTGTCCGTCCGTCTGTCCGTACCCCCCCCCCCTTCCAAAATCGGTTCTATCCATCGGATCTTAAAAATTCTTTTTTGTTAGAAAGCTATGACCTCAGATACCCAACTTTCATACTTTTTGTCCGTCTGTCTGTACGTCCGGACGGACATAAATCTACTATCTGTCGGCGAATTTCCCATTGAATTAGCATTGAAATTTAATTTTGAGTCATTTAAATCACTGTTGCCAAATCAACAATGGCATGAGAAACTTTATTTATTTAAACATATTTGAAGCAAAATAATATTTTCATGAATCAGTTTGGAATGACGTCATAAAATGTAGCACAATTTGATTCTTTGATTATTCATTATTTATCTACCAAGAAAGCGGCAAGGCATACTTTTGCATGCAATTATGCTTAGTTTTAATTTACATTTCTTATTTTTTAATGCAGTTCGGAGTAGTTTCATTACTTTTGTTATTAATAAATATTTAATTATTCTTTGAACTACAAATAAATCACGAGCAGATGATAAATAATATTTAATTAATTTGCGAAAGAATATTAAGGAAAATAGTTGATTTTGGCTTTTAGAAGTTTAAATTATAGCTGGGTGCTGTGTTTCGATTTTTTTTTTCTAATGTGTATAAATCTAGTGTATAAACGGCTGTTGATGATATTTACTTTAGGAACTTAGTTTTTTTTCCCGATTATAACTTCAGTAAGTATTTAAGTAAAAGGAAAGTAGGCTATTTTAGTTCTTTATGAACTTCTTGTTTTCACTATATTAAGCTACACGTTACACCAAATTTTAACAGTGCAATTGCCCTTCTTTATTTAAGCTTTTTTCGGAGTTTCTAAAAGACGTTCGACAGACCATGATAAAATTGAGTAAGATTTCTCCCGTATATCCCGTACACGAGGGCTATTGGCGACGGGCGTCATATTTTAGAACCACAGTCAAGTGACGAGCCGACACCTGAGTAGGCACCCAACGCAACCGTTAAGGGTGACATCGTAAGCAGCGTTGGGACTTTGGAACATATTTAACGTGCACTCCGTCTACACGGGGTATTATTCGTCGGACATTTTTGGCTGCACGGGCCGCCAAAACATAGGCTAAACGTACTTCATGGCACTGTGACTCATGAATTATGCAAAAAAAAACTGTAATCTTACTTTCCTGGTTTTAACCATGACTTAACGATATGAAGTGTATTGTCATCCAACTTATCTATTTAGTGTGCTGTAAGATCTAGGGACACCACCATGTATGTTACCTAGCCCTTGCCTTCGCTATCTCCAATAGTTACCAGACAATAGTTAGTTACATAATCTGATTTTTTTACATTTCTAACCAGGATTTAAGATGATGAAGCATCAATGATAATGAAGCACATACTAAACAGTATTATAATTAGGGTTTTACTTGTCTTGATGACTTTTAAGATATGCATAGTCAGACAATGCAGTGTTCTACTTAGTCTAACTTTTCTAACCACGGTTTAAAATCACAAATTATCGATCCAGAGCTTTTCTTTCAAGCTTTTCGAACGTTTTTTCGAAAACAAAAACCATTTCTGCAAGGGATGTGGGCTGGCAGCAGTGATGGATCGCTTTTTCTCTGAGAATTTCTTTTTCCCCGTTGGCAACAAGGGGAAAAGTGCATAATTAAACTTTCTGCTTTTCTTTCCTAATCTAAGGAACAATAAAAACGCCACCATATTTTTTCTGACAGAATGAGCCTAATTAGAAAATAATTTATAGTTACTTTTATCTCTTTACTTAGTTCATAACTTGTATTCATTTATTATTCTACATTAACTTAACGAACCTTGTATAATTTATTGGAACTTTAAAAAAGTTTCTCATTTTACTGTATGAATGTGGGCTTTATTATTTTGTATTCCATGATATTGCACTGTTTTCAAGAGCTCCACTCCTATGCTATTGAAAAACAATGTAGCCATATTAATATTCGTACTACTAAGCATCGTTTGAATAACACAATATCATTCTAGGGTTCCTATAAATCGTGTTTCTTTTATTTTTATCTATGTCCGAGAAAATCGATTCTTCGATTTTTTTTCTGCAAAACTTATCAGATTTAAGGGTTAGTACAGAAAAACCTTGTTGCTTAACTAGATAAATTTGGAAAATTTGTATTTTTTTGTCATTAGGTAAACTAATTTTAGCTTCCACACTACGTTTATAACGTAAAATGTGGAAGGTTTTATAATCGTTCAGTCCGTCTGTTTGTCCGTCCGTCTGTCCGTCCGTCCGTCCGTCACCCACTTTCACAGAAAGAACCACAAGTCCCACAGACAAGTGGGATACGTCATTTTGAAGAAAAAAATCAGATTAGGCTACATTCCAAATTTCATTAAAAATTTAAATTAGAAGTTTATTAAATTTAAATACTAAAAATTAATCTACATGAAATAACATGCAAATTCCATATTTATTCAATATTTCACTTTTGCATCCACAAGTCCCACAGACAGTAAATACGTCATTTGAAGCAAAAATCAGATTAGCTACATTCCAATTCATTAAAAATTTAAATTAGAAGTTTTAAATTAAATAACTAAAATTTAATCTACATTGAAATAACATGCAAATTCCATTTTTATTCAATATTTTCACTGTTGCCATTTCGTTAAACGTACGAGAAACTTTATTTGAAAAAAAATAAAAATATTTATTTTATGTGATATATTTCAGTTTGGATTGTTGTAATATCACAATAGAGTTCTTTTGATGGTTCATTATATATGTATGAAGAAAGATGTATAGAAAATTCTAACTTGGCATAAAAATGTGCAGGAATGTGCGAGGAATATTACATATTTATTCTTTGAAATATAAATTAATTTTTGCAAACGATAAGTAATAATTATTAAGTTTTCGAAATAAAATAAATGAAACTAGCCAAATTTGGCGTGTAAATGTTTAATATAGAATTAATGTTGTGTTTGGCGCGTTTATTCCTGTTAAACACAAATGTGTGGAAGCGGGTTAAGTGACAGATTCTGTTACAAACCTACTTGTTTACTAACAGTTACTAATTCGTTTTTACAAACAGATTTTTGCTCTCTTTTTTACAAAGTTTTTTCAGTAGTATATATGTTTATTATTATTTTACATGTTTTGATTCTAAAAAATACTAACTCTGAAAAAGATAATGAAACTCTTTTTATTAATTATTTTGGTATAAACTCTGGTTGTAACTATACTCATTACTAAAATAATTAAGCAGTTCTTTTTGCAAGAGAAAAAAATCTCCATCTTTTAAATGCTTGCTGTTAAAATTGTTCTTTGTATGTGTCTTAAATATATTGTTTTCTATTAATGTTTAAAAGGGACAGGTTTTGAGAAATTGGACAGTGTCATTTTGAGGAAAATATAAATGGTATTTTAATTAAATAAATTTTAGGTTGTCTTTATTCTTTTGATCTTGCTAGAAAGATGACACTATAAGGATATAGTGTCATCTTATCCTTATATATGTGCAATTTTTCACAGAAAATCCTCTTTTTTACGAGTTTGAAAAATGGTGATAGTCTAGTATCCTCCGGTATTTTACTACATTTTTAGTCGAAGTTATAAAGAAAGTTTGAAACTGTCAACTATTAGACTCTTTAAACTATAAACGATAAACATTCTAAAAAGTATGTTACGCATATATTTTGCAGGTCACATTTATGTATTAGGGATTGGTTAGCATGAAATATATTTACATACATTTTAAAAAGCTTTTTTGTTTAAGCTTGACCTAAGCTTTAAAGCTTTTTCGTGTTCCGCAGTCATGAGAAGTTTATAAAATGTCAAAAAAGGTTTATTCAGAGTGGAGTAAGCGAAGGGTGCTTTTTTTCTTCTTTTTTTTTTTTTTTTTTTTTGGAGAATCGTAACTTTGGCGCTTTTTTTAGCAAATTTAAACGTTATTTAAAAATCATTTTTCAGTTTATAAACATCTAAATTTCTTTTTATAATAAACTTTAATGTGTCATTTAGTTTTTTTTAAAGGCTCAAATACAGAATAAATGTGTTCTGTAATAATTGTTAAGATGTATTTTAACCTGTTAAAATATATGTCTTTGAACTTATTTCAAGATTATTTCTCGTTTTGACCAAGTTTACTATTTTGGGGAATAAAAATGTACCATAGAAACATTTTTAGCCTCTTTTTTTTTTTTTAATTTCGAAAAAATTTAAAAAAATGAAAAAGTAGGTTTTGACATCGGTCGTGTCCTCTGCCCCTGTCTGTCCTCCTCTGTCCGTCCGCCCCCCCCTTCCCAAAAATGGTTCAAACCCCTTGGATTTTAAAATTCTTTTTTGTTGAAAGCATGACCTCAATACCCAACTTTCATACTTTTTTTCCTTCTGTCGTACGTCCGGGACGGACATAAATCTCTATCTTTCGGCAATTTCCATTAATTAGCATTGAAATTCATTTGAGTTTTTAAATCACTGTTCAAATAAACAATGGCATGAAAACTTTATTTTTAAAAACAATTTGAAGAAAAATAAATTTTCAAAAATCATTTGGGAATGACGTCAAAAAATGTACCCAAAATTTGATTCTTTGATTATTCTTATTATCTCCAAAGAAAGCGAAAGGGCTACTTTTGCTGCTTTGCTTAGTTTTAATTTACATTTCTTTTTTTTTTAATGCATTCGGGTATTTCATTCTTTTGTTTTTAAATAAATTTTAATTTTCTTCACTACAAAAAATCACGAGCAATGAAAAATAATATTTAATTAAATTTACGAAAAATATTAAAAAAATATTTTTGTTTTTTTGGGTTTTTAGAATTTTAATTTTCGGGGTGCTTTTTTTCGTTTTTTTCTAAGTGTAAAAATCTTGTAGAAACGGCTTTTTGAATTTACTTTGGGAACCAGTTTTTTTTTCCCCGATTAAAACTCCTAAGTATTTAAAAACGGAAAAGTGGGCTATTTTATTCTTTATAAACTTTTTTGTTTAAAAATACAATACAAAATTGTCGCCCAAACAACGGGCCCAGAGGAAAGGTTTGGAAAAAAAAAAAAAGACATAAAGAAAAAAAAAAAAAAAAAAAAAAAAAAAAAAAAAGTTTTTTTTTAAAAACCCCATTTATTCATTTCGGGCATGCCTCTGGCCGGGTATTTCGTAAAACCTAAACCCTCCATGTCTCCCTGTTTTATGAAATTGAATAACTGTATTTTAAACCCCCTGCCTCCGTTTTCCGGGAAAACATGTTTAAAAATTTAACTGTATATTAAAAAATACTTCCTTTTACCCCCCCTTCCCTTTAAAACTCACAATCTAATCCCCCACTAAAATAAAAAATTTATAGCTCTTTCCAAATAGAAAAAAAAACTAACTTTTAAAACCCATTTTTGATTAACTCTGTTTTTAAAAACCAAAAAACTTATTTTCAATTACAAATTTTTTCTAACAAACTTTATTTATATTTTAAATCTAACGTCCTGGAAAAAACGAAATTTTCATAATGTTTTAAATTCGTCCTAGTTTTTCTTCTGTATCCCTACGCTCAAATTATTTT
>JAFNEN010002095.1:0-18966 GCA_019343175.1 Oedothorax gibbosus
CGCTTCCACATATTGTGTTTAACAGGGAAAACGCGCCAAACACAACATTAATTATATATTTAACATTTACAAGCTAAATTTGGCTAGTTTCATTTATTTTATTTCGAAAATTCAATAATTATTACTTATCGTTTGCAAAAATTAATTTATATTTTAAAGAATAAATATGTCATATTCCTCGCTTTTAAATAGGATGAAAACATTTCATATCAACATACAAGGATTCCGTAGTGAAATATATTTGACGTCATTTCAAACTGATCGATGTCGCAAAAATAAATTTATTTTAATTTATTGTCTAAAAGAATTAAAGTTTCTCGAGCGATTGTTGCGAATGGCAAATGTGATTTAATTCTAATAAAAACAGGGCCTTTAGCTATTTGTAATTCAAAGTTTTAAACGCCAAAATTAACTATTTTCATTAATCTTCTTTCTCAGATTTAATAATTAGACTTTATCGTTTGCTAAATTTGTTTGAAGTTCGAAGAATAATGATGTAATCTTTTTTAATAAATATTTTTGTCGCCACAATTTCCCATTTACATTTCTTTCGAAAATTCACTTATTTATAGTTTGTTAAATTAATTTACAGTTCAAAAAATTTATAATTTGTACAAATAAATAATAAAAGCGAAACTTAGCATATTTTTTTATGCCAAGTTAGAATTCTCTATGCATCTTTCTACATACATATATATAGAACCATTAAAAGAACTCTATTGTGATAATACAACAATCCAAACCGAATTATATCACATAAATAAATATTTTTTCAAAAGTGTATTTTTATTTTAACAAAAGTTTCTCGTACGTTTAACGAAATGGCAACAGTAAAAATATTGAATAAAAATGGAATTTGCATGTTATTTCAATGTAGATTAAATTTTTAGTTATTTAAATTTTAAATAAGCTTCTAATTTAAATTTTTTAATGAAATTCGGCATGTAGTCTAATCTGATTTTTTGCTTCAAAATGACGTATCCCACTTGTCTGTGGGACTTGTTTATGACAACAGTGAAAATATGAAAAAAATAGAATTTGCATGTTATTTCAATGTAGATAAACAAATTTTAGTTATTTAAATTTTAAATAAATTTCTAATTTAAATTTTTTAATGAAATTTGGAATGTAGCCTAATCTGATTTTTTGCTTTAAAATGACGTATCTCACTTGTCTGTGGGACTTTTGGTTCTTTCTGTGAAAGTGGGTGACAGACGGACAGACAGACGGACTGAACGATTATAAAACCTTCCACTTTTAGCTTCCACACTACGTTTATAACGTAAAAAGTGGAAGGTTTTATAATCGTTCAGTCCGTCTGTCTGTTACCCACTTTCACAGAAAGAACCACAAGTCCCACAGACAAGTGGGATACGTCATTTTAAAGCAAAAAATCAGATTAGGCTACATTCCAAATTTCATTAAAAAATTTAAATTAGAAGTTTATTTAAAATTTAAATAACTAAATTTTTTTTATCTACATTGAAATAACATGCAAATTCTATTTTTATTCATATTTTCACTGTTGTCATCCACAAGTCCCACAGACAAGTGGGATACGTCATTTTGAAGCAAAAAATCAGATTAGGCTACATGCCAAATTTCATTAAAAAAATTAAACTAGAAGCTTATTTAAAATTGAAATAACTAAAAATTTAATCTACATTGATATAACATGCAAATTCCATTTTTATTCAATATTTTCACTGTTGCCATTTCGTTAAACGTACGAGAAACTTTTGTTAAAATAAAAATACACTTTTGAAAAAATATTTATTTATGTGATATAATTCGGTTTGGATTGTTGTATTATCACAATAGAGTTCTTTTAATGGTTCTATATATATGTATGTAGAAAGATGCATAGAGAATTCTAACTTAACATTAAAAAAAAATATGCTAAGTTTCGCTTTTATTTTTAAAGCATCAATTGTACAAATTATAAATTTTTTGAACTGTAAATTAATTTAACAAATAAGTGAATTTTCGAAAGAAATGTAAATGGGAAATTGTGGCGACAAAAATATTTATTAAAAAAGATTACATCATTATTCTTCGAACTTCAAACAAATTTAGCAAACGATAAAGTCTAATTATTAAATCTGAGAAAGGAGATTAATGAAAATAGTTAATTTTGGCGTTTAAAACTTTGAATTACAAATAGGTAAAGGCCCTGTTTTTATTAGAATTAAATCACATTTGCCATTCGCAACAATCGCTCGAGAAACTTTAATTCTTTTAGACAATAAATTAAAATAAATTTATTTTTGCAACATCGATCAGTTTGAAATGACGTCAAATATATTTCACTACGGAATCCTTGTATGGTGATATGAAATGTTTTCATTCTATTTAAAAGCGAGGAATATGACATTTATTCTTTAAAATATAAATTAATTTTTGCAAACGATAAGTAATAATTATTGAATTTTCGAAATAAAATAAATGAAACTAGCCAAATTTAGCTTGTAAATGTTAAATATAGAATTAATGTTGTGTTTGGCGCGTTTTTTCCTGTTAAACACAAATATGTGGAAGCGAGTTAAGTGACAGATTCTGTTACAAACCTACTTGTTTACGTTATAAACGTAGTGTGGAAGCTAAAAGCAGCAGGTTCTTAACAATATACAGTCCCTGGACAAATTATTAGACGCACTGCAAGATTTTACGTATCAATCAAATGATGAACAAAATACCTTTCGAGGGACATTTGTGTTCCTAAACTTAAGCTATTGAATAGAAAATACTATCTCTATACTTAATACATATATCGACATCTTTTTTAATGATAGGGCATTCTTTGGTATGTTTTTATCATTACTAAAAAAATACAGTGCGTCTAATAATTTGTCCAGGGACTGTAGGTAGGGTGCTTAATAAAAAAAATGTGCGACTAGTTAGAATTTTTTGAAGATAGTAACTTATTATTAAATTACTTTTAGAAGTTCTTAACAAAGAACAATATCATTCCTTCAAAGTACCTTCCCCGCATCAATACAGAAAAAGACAAACAATGAATAGAGTTCTATATACATATAACGTAAAAGTGGATGTTTTTATAAAGTACTAGCTTTATAAACCCGGCGTTGCACGGGTAGACCCTTAATAACAGTGATATTTTATGTAAACTTTTATTTTATACCAATTGTTGCCTCCCATTATGATTCTCCCTGTCCGATTGTACCCAGGCCCTTCCATGAGTTAGAGGGCTTTCTCATACACTCTTAAAACAAAAGAGTGAAATTCACTCCTATAGGAGAAGTGCATTTTCGGCACCGGAAAGGAGTGGAAATTAACTCAGACTGAGTTAAAACCGATCGTTTTAAGAGTGAAAGACGCAGATTGTTTTCTTTTATTCTTTTTATCCACTCCGAAAAAGAGTGAAATTCACTCCTATAGGAGAAGTGCATTTTCGGCACGGAAAGGAGTGGAAATTAACTCAGACTGAGTTAAAACCGCTCGTTTGTTTTAAGAGTGCAGGCCCCGGTGTTAGTCTTAAAGAAAGGTCCCAGGTTCAGGTCCGGGCATCGCCTAAATAGCTGCCGACCTAAAAGCGTACAGCCAAAAAATGCCGAAGAATAACACCCTGTGTGGAGGGCGTTTACGTTAAATATCCTTCAAAGTCCCGACTCTCCGTACGATCACGCCCTTAAAGTTTGCGTTGGGTTGCCAACTCAGGTGTCGGCTCGTCACTTAACTATGGCCAATAGCCCTCATGGGTAGCTCTAGTTCAACGATAATTGAAAACTAACCCTAACCCATACAACTGGATGGGTATAGCTACCCTACCTTAAATTTTCAACGTCGCCAAAAGGCGCCAATTCCAAAAGTCTATCGCCCATTACGCCATCTTAACCTCAGAAAACAAAACAGACATTCATCCTCTTGTATGGTAGGAAAAGTTTTATAAAGTGCAAATTCTTTATTTATGCCGAATACATTCCTCCATACCTTCATTTCTTACCATTTATAAATAATTAAATTAAATTGAAACTTAATTAATGTAATTGGTGTATTATACAAACCTGGTTATAGAGAATTAACAACCTGACTAATTTTTACCGATTGTATGCATACATGAGGTTTTTTAAATACTGAAATTTAAAAAAATGAGAAACGACTACGTCACAAGTAAAACAAAGTCACTTTTCAGATAAAACTTTTATTCCAAATCCAAAAAAAATCGTTATATATTATTTTCATTTAAAATTTAAACTGAGTAACATTTATAAAATTGTCTTTAAAAAAATACAAGACTATATATTTTCTTCGCTGTCTGTGTGGACTGCAATAACTATTGAACTATTGTGATATTACTGTTCATAATAATGTCTGTCTTGTGTGTTAAAGCTGGGATTCTACCGTAAAGCCCTATACGCATTTTTTTTATCAATCGTTATATTTCCTACTAGCAAATTTATACCCGTTCTTCGCACTGAATAAAAAAATATCAAATAGATTCCAAATATGTGTACCATATACCCCGTTATAGTATCATAAACTTATTATTGTTTCCGTTCGTTATAAATTATAAAATCCCGTTTCATTGCCTTAAAATTCCAAAATAAAAAATACGCTATAAAATGCACTCATAAATGTCATCACAATTCCCTCATAAATACATAAAACCTTTTAGCTCATTTGGCGCGTTTTGGGAAATAATTTGGCGAGAAAATAGATCTAGCTACCCACACCCATTATACAGCTCTAACACAATGACCTTCGAACAACCGACCAGCTTATAAATTATTTATAAAAGAAATTGCCTATTTGGCGAATTTTAGTTAATAATTTGGCGAGTTTGGCAAAGTATTTGGCAAAAAAATAAAGACATAAAACACTAATAGCTCTAGTGCGATGGCCTTTATTAACCATCATAGTTCAGTAATAGCTTAACTATACATTTATTGCTTAAATATGCATACATGCAGTCAACAGAAAAATCAATGAAAAAAAAACATCAAATAAACCCACAATGAAATCCGGGAATGAAGACTGGCGGAATTACGTCACTTGAAACGTGTCAATTATTTTTCAAATAATGAATTTAGTTTCTGAGAGTAATGGCAAAAGAATAAAATAAAATTTTGAATTTTAAATGTTTTCGTTAAAAGTTTTATTTAATTTTTTCAGCCGATGGCATCAGGAAAGAGAAAAAAATGACCGGATTTGAGCGAAAGTGGTGTATTTTTTTCAGAAAATTCGAATTTTCTCTAAAAATGAAACAAATATGAAAAAACTAAGCCTCAGGTGCACACGTTAGTATTAAAGGGAATCTATCTTTAAAATTCCAATTCCTGTGGGCAGTATAAGTAGGTCTTTTACGATCCGATAACAGACACACAGACAGACAGACTCTTTCTTTTATTATTATAGATAAAGGCTGTGTCCGTCCGTCAGTCTATCGGTCCTTCACATACTTTCATGACTCAAACTACAAATGCTACAGACAAGCTTGAAAAGTCAAAAAAATTCAGCGCATCGAAACTAGAAATTATTGAAAGTCTCAGAAACAAGAAGTTCATAAAGAACTAAAATAGCCTACTTTCCTGTTACTTAAATACTTACTGAAGTTCTAATCGGGAAAAAAAACTAGGTTCCTAACAGTAAATATCATCAACAACCGTTTCTACACTAGATTTATACACATTAGAAAAAAAGCGAAACACAGCATTCAGCTATAATTTAAACTTCTAAATGCCAAAATCAACTATTTTCCTTAATATTCTTTCGCAAATTAAGTTATTATTTATCGTCTGCTCGATTTATTTGTAGTTCGAAGAATAATATAAATATTTATTAATAACAAAAGTAATGAAACTACTCCGAACTGCATTAAAAAATAAGAAATTTAAAAAACTAAGCATAATTGCATGCAAAAGTATGCCTTGCCGCTAACTTGGTAGATAATTAATGAATAATCAAAGAATCAAATTGTGCTACATTTTATGACGTCATTCCAAACTGATTCATGAAAATATTATTTTGCTTCAAATATGTTTAAATAAATAAAGTTTCTCATGCCATTGTTGATTTGGCAACAGTGATTTAAATGACTCAAAATTGAATTTCAATGCTATTTCAATGGGAAATTTGCCGAAAGATAGTAGATTTATGTCCGTCCGGACGTACAGACAGACGGACAAAAAGTATGAAAGTTGGGTATCTGAGGTCATAGCTTTCTAACAAAAAAAAGAATTTTTAAGATCCGAGGGATAGAACCGATTTTGGAAGAGGGATACGGACAGACGGACAGACAGACAGACAGACGGAAAGACAGACAGACAGACGGAAAGACAGACAGACATACGAACAGACAGACAGATGGACATCATCCGCATTTCAATACCTACAGTGATTTAAATGACTCAAAATTGAATTTCAATGCTAATTCAATGGTAAATTCGCCGACAGATAGTAGATTTATGTCCGTCCGGACGTACAGACAGACGGACAAAAAGTATGAAAGTTGGGTATCTGAGGTCATAGCTTTCTAACAAAAAAAAGAATTTTTAAGATCCGATGGATAGAACCGATTTTGGAAGGGGGGTACGGACGGACAGACAGACGGACAGACGGAAAGACAGACAGACATACGAACAGACAGACAGATTGACATCAACCGCATTTCAATACCTACAGTGATTTAAATGACTCAAAATTGAATTTCAATGGTAATTCAATGGGAAATTCGCCGACAGATAGTAGATTTATGTCCGTCCGGACGTACAGACAGACGGACAAAAAGTATAAAAGTTGGGCATCTGAGGTCATAGCTTTCTAACAAAAAAGAATTTTTAAGATCCGGTGGATAGAACCGATTTTGGAGGGGGGGTACGGACGGACAGACGGACAGACGGACAGACAGACAGACGGACAGACGGACATCGACCGCATGTCAATACCTACTTTTTCATTTTTTTAATTCTTTTGAATTAAAAAAAGAAAAGTAGGCTAAAAATAAATTCGAAGTACTTCAAAATTTAAAATAATAATAATATACATTTAAGTGACATGCAATGCCATTTTTAATTGTTTAAAATTGCCATTGCCACTTAACAATCGTACAAGAAACTTTATTTACTTGCATTAAATAATGTGAAGGATAATTTGCTTTGGGGATATTAAATAGTTGGAAATGTCGCAGAACATGTGGCACAATGGGATTCTTTAATATTCTCATTATTTGGTTAGACAGTTGTTGCACAACGCATTATATATATTTTTATTTTTTAAAAAAACTCTTAATTTTTCAGTCACATTTAAGCACGCTTTTAAAGGAATATTATTATGACGTCTTAATACAAATTATTTCTCTAGATAAGTTTTTTCGTTGTTGTTTTTTATTTTATAAATGGTTTTTAAAAATCACTTCGTGTAGTAAAGTTTTGAATGTGTGATCAATAGCTTTAATGTTCTTATATGTTGATCTGAAATGTTTTTTACTTTTATTTAAAAGCAAGAAATATTACAGATTTTTTTTCTTCGAAATACACATAAATTTAGCAAACTATAAGGAAGAATTATTGAATTTAAAATAAAATTAAATAAATTAAAATAGATATAAGTTTGACATTTAAAAATATAATAGAGAACTAAATACTAAATAATTTTTTTGTGTGGAAATAGCTCTTATTGACAGTTTTATTAAAAACCTACTTTTTCTTTATTATGCGCCTATTAATTTATAAGAAGTATCAATTTATAAGAAGAGCTTGCGAAAGTAAACATTGTTTACCCTCATAATTGCATTTTTTAAATTCACCCCTGTTATGGCAATCCGAAGTAAGAACAGCTTATTGTAAATATTGACAGCTGGAGAGGAATTGCCGTGGAAATTAATGACTGTTTCTTTCTTTTATTGCAGATGTTGTTGGCGCGTATTCGGAGGCTCAGACGATGCCCCGGTCGTTCTGTATTTATCAATGGACTTTATATGATAGTTACAGTATATAGAACACACTAACATTGTCCTGTTGTATTTTTTTTGGACACTCCCCAATATCGCAATGGAAAGTAAAGAACAGTTGACGAAAAAATAGCAAATTAATCATCTAGCTATATGACATGGACCCTTAAGAGAAGTTGTAGTTATAAGCTATAGAAAACTGGAACTAGGAAAAGGAGCTGCTAGTCCTCCGCCATACATGTAGGGGAATTAGGCTAAAATAGCAAACTTTACACTTTAACTTAATAAAAAGTTAAAAACTGAAATTTGCAAGGATATTTCATTCAAGCTTTATGCAAAATATAATTTTTAAAAAATTATATATATAAACTCTGCAATTACATCTCACATATGAAATATATTGAATTAAAAATTAAAAGTAGTGATCGCCATCTTACACTCATCTACATTCGTCATTATTGCGAAAAATAAATAATATATAATAATTACTAGCTTCTTCTGAGGTTCGTTTGATGCGCTAGTTTCGGCTGTCTTCTCTGCTTGTGCGATTTTTTCTTTTTTTTTAGCACTTTATTTTTAGCATTTTTTTTAGCACAAGCGCGATTTTCTCGAAAATCTTATTATGACGTTCAACAGGTACTAGAATTGAAGTCTGAAGCTCTTTTAGTTCGACCTGTAGAGTGGTTTCAGACACACAGACGGACTAATGTTCAAAAACCACTTTTTTAGAATTGAAATTGTAAATAATTATATTTGTAAATAAATATTTTGTTAACTATTTTGTACAGAACTCACTGAATTAAAAACTTCATTCATTAGTGAACAAAAATTGTGATTTTTAAGAATCTAGATTTTTAAATATTTGATTGCATTCTACACTATTAATATATGATAAATATTTATTTTATAGCTGTACTTGAGAAATGTAGTTAATTCATAATTGTAAAATGAATTTAAATTATTTTAAAGCTAAAGAGTAAAGCCATGTTAAATAAGATTACAGCACTGATGTTCATTTCCATGCAAGTAAAATTTGCAATTAGCTGGAAATTACACTCATGTCCAAAATTATCTTTACATGATTTCTTTTTGATTTGTTAAAAAAAATTTAAAACTACTTTGGAATAAATAATTTGGTGTTGAGGTCTTGTAACGCCCACTACAATACATATGTAAGAATGAATAAAAAATTAGCATCATTTTTCATGATTACATTTTTATTTTACCAAGTGTGATTTAAACTTTTTACTGTACAAAATAAGATGAGGTGTAGAGGTGTATGAAATACATGCACACAAATCTACATGTAAGGGATAGAATTACTAATACTTTTCGTAATACATTTAGTAGTCGTCAAATAAAAAGCAGCAGATCAATAATTATATTATTTACAATGTTATTATAAGATATACAAACCATGTTTACAGAAAGAGAATTTTTAAAAAATGACAATCCAAAACTCTAAAAGAAATCACCTTTCTTGCTCTAAAAGCCAAATATTTTACATGAACAAAATTAAAATAACACATAGGGTGCTTTAAATTCGTACAAAACATACCTTTGGCATTGCTCTTTATTAAAAATGATATGTAGCAATTAAGTTAAATATTTGTAAGCCTAGTTTTAAAAAATGACTAGAAAGATTTTTGCATATAAAATATAAAACTAGGCTGAAAATCAAAAAGATGGGTACCAAATTGTTTTTGTTTCCCTATGCCTTATAATATAACACAACCATTTTTAAAAGCCCCAAAGTTCTAAATTGGTATGTTTCTTGACAAGAAATTGCTTAATTCTTACCTAATTTCTATGAAATAATATTGTTCTTGGCATATAATGTGTAGAAGCGGATATAATAACAATAATAGATATTAGTTATCTCAATGTTCTTTCCAAGATGTTAAGACTAGGTACATAAAACTAACATTTTTATTTTTAGTGCATTTTCCTTTAAAAAAAACTTATGAGAAGAAAAAAAAATGTTTCTTTCATCAGCTCTTGGAAAGAACTTCATACATTTTTTTTTTAAACAAAAACCTGTTTTGTATCGAAAAATGTAAATGGCTTATTTTTAATAATAGCATGAAGTTGCAATCAATTTTGAAAACTAGAAATTCCTTAAAACCAATCAGTATATCTGGATAGTTTTAAACTAGTACTTACATATCTTTGAAAATTTATAAACAGAAAACATTAAAGTGTTATAAAGCATTTATAAATGGTTAGAAAAACTTATTCAAACAAGTTTTTTAAAAATATAGCAAATTAAAACGCATGGTGCAAAAGATTGGATTTTGAAAAAAATGTAACTGCTAGTTGTTAAATAACAAATTACATGAAATGTAAAAAAAAACATCCAGAAATGAAACAATTCTAGAAAATAGAAAAAAAATCCCAAATTGCCCTCTACAAGTATCCGCTCATGAATGCATTAAGTCGGCCTTTTTTCTCAGTATTTTTAGCCTACTTTTCTTTTTTTAATTCGAAAGAATTAAAAAAATGAAAAAGTAGGTATTGACATGCGGTCGATGTCCGTCTGTCCGTCTGTCCGTCTGTCCGTCTGTCCGTCTGTCTGTCTGTCTGTCTGTCCGTCCGTACCCCCCTTCCAAAATCGGTTCTAATCATCGGATCTTAAAAATTCTTTTTTTGTTAGAAAGCTATAACCTCAGATACCCAACTTTCATACTTTTTGTCCGTCTGTCTGTACGTCCGGACGGACATAAATCTACTATCTGTCGGCGAATTTCCCATTGAATTAGCATTGAAATTCAATTTTGAGTCATTTAAATCACTGTAGGTATTGAAATGCGGTTGATGTCCAACTGTCTGTCTGCCCATCTGTCTGTCTGTTCGTATGTCTGTCTGTCCGCCTGTCTGTCCACCTGTCTGTCCGCCTGTCTGTCCGCCTGTCTGTCTGTCTGTACCCCCCTTCCAAAATCGGTTCTAATCATCGGATCTTAAAAATTCTTTTTTTGTTAGAAAGCTATGACCTCAGATACCCAACTTTCATACTTTTTGTCCGTCTGTCTGTACGTCCGGACGGACATAAATCTACTATCTGTCGGCGAATTTCCCATTGAATTAGCATTGAAATTCAATTTTGAGTCATTTAAATCACTGTAGGTATTGAAATGCGGTTGATGTCCAACTGTCTGTCTGTCCATCTGTCTGTCTGTTCGTATGTCTGTCTGTTAGTATGTCTGTCCGTCTGTCTGTCCGTTTGTCTGTCTTGTCTGTACCCCCCTTCCAAAATCGGTTCTAATCATCGGATCTTAAAAATTATTTTTTTGTTAGAAAGCTATGACCTCAGATACCCAACTTTCATACTTTTTGTCCGCCTGTCTGTACGTCCGGACGGACATAAATTTACTATCTGTCGGCGAATTTCCCATTGACTTAGCATTGAAATTCAATTTTGAGTCATTTAAGTCACTGTAGGTATTGAAATGCGGTTGATGTCCATCTGTCTGTCTGTTCGTATGTCTGTCTGTCTTTCCGTCTGTCTGTCCGTCCGTCTGTCTGTGTCCGTACCCCCCCCCCCCCTCTTCCAAAATCGGTTCTATCCATCGGATCTTAAAAATTCTTTTTTTGTTAGAAAGCTAGGACCTCAGATACCCAACTTTCATACTTTTTGTCCGTCTGTCTGTACGTCCGGATGGACATAAATCTACTATTTGTCGGCGAATTTCCCATTGAATTAGCATTGAAATTCAATTTTGAGTCATTTAAATCACTGTTGCCAAATCAACAATGGCATGAGAAACTTTATTTATTTAAACATATTTGAAGCAAAATAATATTTTCATGAATCAGTTTGGAATGACGTCATAAAATGTAGCACAATTTGATTCCTTGATTATTCATTAATTATCTAACAAGAAAGCGGCAAGGCATACTTTTGCATACAATTATGCTAAGTTTTAATTTACATTTCTTATTTTTTTAATGCAGTTTGGAGTTTCATTACTTTTGTTATTAATAAATATTTAATTATTCCTCGAACTACAAATAAATCGCGAGCAGACGATAAATAATGTTTAATTGATTTGCGAAATAATATTAAGGAAAATAGTTGATTTTGGCTTTTAGAAGTTTAAATTATTAGCTGGATGCTGTGTTTCGATTTTTTTCTAATATGTATAAATCTAGTGTAGAAACGGCTGTTGATGATATTTACTGTTAGAAACCTAGTTTTTTCCCGATTAGAACTTCAGTAAGTATTTAAGTAACAGGAAAGTAGGCTATTTTAGTTCTTTATGAACTTCTTGTTTCTCTTCATTTATTGACAATAGCAACCCTACAACAAGTTAACATGGCTTTAAATAGCAAAAGTTGCAACTAATTTGGATTCTTTACTTGCAACTCTTTTCAGAGTTACTTGGCGAGAGTGGAATTTTTAATTGCTTTTTTGGCTAAAATTTGGTTATTTTAAAAGTTGCAAATGGTGGGGTGGGGGGATAAATTCGGTTTTTCTGTCTCAAGTTATCATAGCGCAGGAAAGTTATCATTAGTAGGAAAAAGAAAAACCCAAAACTTCGTAAAACTCTTAACTCAAGAAACTATAGACTCTATAACAAAAAACGATGTTTAAAAATTTTAAAATGATCTAGCTTCTAAACAGCTTAGATACGCTTGTTTATCATGTACTTATATTCGATGTTTGTTCGAAATTTATGTCCAAAATACTTACTTTTTTCAGAATAAATTTACTTCAACAAAAACAATATTTTCTTAACTGGATAATCGATAAAGAAAATAACTTTGATCATTTTTATTATTTTAAGTAATTTTTTAGGAGATATATATTGTCTTTCTCTTTAATTCATTACCTTTATTGAAAATGTTAACTTAGATAAGGAGTTTTTGGAAAAGATTATGTTTAGGAAAATTAGTTAACCATTTATAGTTTGGAAGTTCGTATTTAAAAAAAAATGAAATATTGTATAATAGCATTAATTAACTTATTTTTATAAATAAAATCATAATTTTTTAAAGTATGTACTAGATGAAATGTTATTTATTGTCATTTTAGAGAAAAATAATATTTTGATACGTAAAAAGATTGATTGACTTCTGAGATTGGTCGTTTTAAAAAAAAGTTCTTAGTAAGTGGTTTACTGCCAAATGATCCATCTTGTTTCATAAATTCGAAAAAATTTCCTTAAAGTATATAATTTATTTGTTTAAAGACAATTGCATTCTTCTGAACTTTTTTATTCAAATATATATTTTGTTCTTTTCAAGACTGCTAATGTAGAATTTATTTGTTGGAAAGTAGGAAAATTTAAGGCTTGCTTTTCTAATTATTAAAGTAGTCATATAAAATTAGCTCTTTTGATTATCGTCAAAGATCTAAAGAGAGAAGCAAGACTCAGAGTAGGTAAGAAATGAGGGTTCTGCAACAGCGGTGGATCAGTGGATCAGTGACGTCACTGATCCACCGCATGACGTCATTCACCACCGCATGACGCCACTGACCCTCCGGATATGACGTAAGTGCACGTGACCGGTTATGACGTAAGCGGATATAACGTAGCGGAAGCGGAGTTGAGTTTTTAACCTACTTTTCTTTTTTTAATTCGAAAGAATTAAAAAAATGAAAAAGTAGGTATTGACATGCGGTCGATGTCCGTCTGTCCGTCCGTACCCCCCTTCCAAAATCGGTTCTAATCATCGGATCTTAAAAATTCTTTTTTTGTTAGAAAGCTATAACCTCAGATACCCAACTTTCATACTTTTTGTCCGTCTGTCTGTACGTCCGGACGGACATAAATCTACTATCTGTCGGCGAATTTCCCATTGAATTAGCATTGAAATTCAATTTTGAGTCATTTAAATCACTGTAGGTATTGAAATGCGGTTGATGTCCAACTGTCTGTCTGTCCATCTGTCTGTCTGTTCGTATGTCTGTCTGTTCGTATGTCTGTCCGCCTGTCTGTCCGTTTGTCTGTCTGTCTGTACCCCCCTTCCAAAATCGGTTCTAATCATCGGATCTTAAAAATTCTTTTTTTGTTAGAAAGCTATGACCTCAGATACCCAACTTTCATACTTTTTGTCCGTCTGTCTGTACGTCCGGACGGACATAAATCTACTATCTGTCGGCGAATTTCCCATTGAATTAGCATTGAAATTCAATTTTGAGTCATTTAAATCACTGTTGCCAAATCAACAATGGCATGAGAAACTTTATTTAAACATATTTGAAGCAAAATAATAATTTCATGAATCAGTTTGGAATGACGTCATAAAATGTAGAACAATTTGATTCTTTGATTATTCATTAATTATCTACCAAGAAAGCGGCAAGGCATACTTTTGCATGCAATTATGCTTAGTTTTAATTTACATTTCTTGTTTTTTAATGCAGTTCGGAGTAGTTTCATTACTTTTGTTATTAATAAATATTTATTCTTCGAACTACAAATAAATCACGAGCAGATGATAAATAATATTTAATTAATTTACGAACGAATATTAAGGAAAATAGTTGATTTTGGCTTTTAGAAGTTTATATTATAGCTGGGTGCTGTGTTTCGATTTTTTTTTCTAATGTGTATAAATCTAGTGTAGAAACGGCTGTTGATGATATTTACTTTAGGAACCTAGTTTTTTTCCCGATTAGAACTTCAGTAAGTATTTAAGTAACAGGAAAGTAGGCTATTTTAGTTCTTTATGAACTTCTTGTTTTTATCGAGTTGTTTTGCTATAGAGTTAGTTTATATGACGTCGTTTTGGTATATAGCAGTTTTATGTGACGTAGGAGTTGAGTTGTTTTGGTATAGAGTAGTTTTATGTGACGTAGATTATGGGGAAGTTTTATATGACGTCGTTGTTAATAAATATGCTATATAGAAAGGACTGTTATTATGATTAGGTTTCAAACAATGGTAATTATAAGTCTTAAACTATTACTTTTTATTTTTTCCTCGATTACAAATATTATTTAAGTTTTATAATTTAAGTTTTTTTATAATTTAAGTTTATTTTAAATGTATTTAAAGTTTATCTTATCTTATTTTTCAAAGCAGCAATAAATACACAATTTTAAGAGACATCAACATTTATTTACACTAAATTCATATATACATTGAATAAATACAATACTAACATAAAATTTCTTCTGAAGGTGCAAACATATTTTTTAGATCATGTAAAAAGGACGATACATTAATTAAGGAGAAAAAGTCTCTGATCAGAATCAAGTTCACAAAATATTATACTGCATATTGTCCTCAACAAATTTCCGTGCAAGTTAAACATAATTGATCTCATATAGAGCTGAATCAAAAAACATATTTACAAGTTCTTTAGCAGTATGACATACACAGGGCATCACATCACATCCGTAACACGGAGCCAATTCTTTCATTTTTAACAAAATAATTTCAAGTAAGTACTTACACAGTGATTCCAACGTTTCACTAATTCCAATGTAGTGGGGATGTGGAGTATATAACAGAGTTTCAGGAGCAGCTAGTTGATTTACGAGTTTTTGTTGAAATGTGTAACCAATTACAAATGTCTATAGTTTATTTACCTTTTGTTTGCAGTCATATTATATAGATGGCAGCATCACTTTAAAATTAATCTTACAATCACGTCAGTAGGTAGATAATGACAGTTCTGGACCAGTGGTGGCGGATCTGCGGATCGATGACGTCACTGATCCGCCACCACCGCCGCCACCACTGATGACGTCACCGGATATGACGTCACCGGATATGACGTAAGTACACGTGACCGGATATGACGTAAGCGGAGATGACGTATATTATAGGGTATTTTTATATGACGTAATTATAGGGTTGGTTACTACACTCTTAAAAATTTGGTTCGACCTTGCACCAAAATTTGGTGAATTCCAGCTGCAACCAAAGTTTGGTGCTTGGTTTTACCATTTATTGGTGCTACCGCGGGCACGAAATTTTGGTTCGACGTTGAACCAAAACTTGGTGCCCGTGGTAGCACCAATAAATGGTAAAACTAAGCGTCAAATTTTAATTTAAGGTTGAACGAAAAATAAGATTTAATAACACTATTAACAGAGTGATAAAGTTTTAAAATTGTTTCCAATTTTAAACCTTTATCACTCTGTTAATAGTGTTGTTAAAGCTTATCCCCCCCCCTTACAGTTTCATTGTGGTAAAATTATTATTTTTAAAAACAAAATTGCAAGATATTTTAAATAAAAAAATTACATTATCAAAATGTATCAAGAAGCAAACTTAAGAATTTTCTTATATAAATGTATATTTTTAGCCTACTTTTTCTTTTTTTAATTCGAAAGAATTAAAAAAATGAAAAAGTAGGTATTGACATGCGGTCGATGTCCGTCTGTCCGTCTGTCCGTCTGTCCGTCTGTCTGTCCGTACCCCCCTTCCAAAATCGGTTCTAATCATCGGATCTTAAAAATTCTTTTTTTGTTAGAAAGCTATAACCTCAGATACCCAACTTTCATACTTTTTGTCCGTCTGTCTGTACGTCCGGACGGACATAAATCTACTATCTGTCGGCGAATTTCCCATTGAATTAGCATTGAAATTCAATTTTGAGTCATTTAAATCACTGTAGGTATTGAAATGCGGTTGATGTCCAACTGTCTGTCTGTCCACCTGTCTGTCTGTTCGTATGTCTGTCTGTTCGTATGTCTGTCCGTCTGTCTGTCCGCCTGTCTGTCCGTTTGTCTGTCTGTCTGTACCCCCCTTCCAAAATCGGTTCTAATCATCGGATCTTAAAAATTCTTTTTTTGTTAGAAAGCTAAGACCTCAGATACCCAACTTTCATACTTTTTGTCCGTCTGTCTGTACGTCCGGACGGACATAAATCTACTATCTGTCGGCGAATTTCCCATTGAATTAGCATTGAAATTCAATTTTGAGTCATTTAAATCACTGAAGGTATTGAAATGCGGTTGATGTCCATCTGTCTGTCTGTCTGTTCGTATGTCTGTCTGTTCGTATGTCTGTCTGTTCGTATGTCTGTCCGTCTGTCTGTCCGCCTGTCTGTCCGTCTGTACCCCCCTTCCAAAATCGGTTCTAATCATCGGATCTTAAAAATTCTTTTTTTGTTAGAAAGCTATAACCTCAGATACCCAACTTTCATACTTTTTGTCCGTCTGTCTGTACGTCCGGACGGACATAAATCTACTATCTGTCGGCGAATTTCCCATTGAATTAGCATTGAAATTCAACTTTGAGTCATTTAAATCACTGAAGGTATTGAAATGCGGTTGATGTCCATCTGTCTGTCTGTCTGTTCGTATGTCTGTCTGTTCGTCTGTCTGTCCGTCTGTCTGTCCGTTTGTCTGTCTGTCTGTACCCCGCCCCTTCCAAAATCGGTTCTAATCATCGGATCTTAAAAATTCTTTTTTTGTTAGAAAGCTATGACCTCAGATACCCAAATTTCATACTTTTTGTCCGTCTGTCTGTACGTCCGGACGGACATAAATCTACTATCTGTCGGCGAATTTCCCATTGAATTAGCATTGAAATTCAATTTTGAGTCATTTAAATCACTGTTGCCAAATCAACAATGGCATGAGAAACTTTATTTATTTAAACATATTTGAAGCAAAATAATATTTTCATGAATCAGTTTGGAATGACGTCATAAAATGTAGCGCAATTTGATTCTTTGATTGTTCATTAATTATGTACCAAGAAAGCGGCAAGGCATACTTTTGCATACAATTATGCTTAGTTTTAATTTACATTTATTATTTTTTAATGCAGTTTGGAGTAGTTTCATTACTTTTGTTATTAATAAATATTTAATTATTCTTCGAACTACAAATAAATCGCGAGCAGACGATAAATAATATTTAATTAATTTGCGAAAGTATATTAAGGAAAATAGTTGATTTTGGCTTTTCGAAGTTTAAATTATAGCTGGATGCTGTGTTTCGATTTTTTTTTCTAATGTGTATCAATCTAGTGTAGGAACGGCCGTTGATGATATTTACTGTTAGGAACCTAGTTTTTTCCCGATTAGAACTTCAGTAAGTATTTAAGTAAAGGAAAGTAGGCTATTTTAGTTCTTTATGAACTTCTTGTTTGCTTTTTGAACACATTTTTAAAGCTGAATTTATTGATGATTATCGATTACTTTTTTTATTAATATAATTTTTCAAAAGTAACTTGTTTCAATGACTTAGTTATTTGGTATAACTTTAAGTTCTAAACTATATTTATCGAAGACTTCCCAAATTGTGCAATTTATTCCAATTTAGGTGCAAATTTATTATAAGAGCAAAACAGGATAAAACAAAATTTGTCTTCCTCAAACTAAAATAATTTTTAGCAATGATTTTTTTAAAATAACCTAACGATTGCACTCCGCTAAATTATGCTCGCAAAATGGTATTTTAATGAATACATAATTAAATTTTATTGCATGCTTTAATGCAATTATTTTGATTATTGATCGGTGATGATATTGCAATATTTCTAAAGACTAAATATAATTGGAATCTAAAATAATCATTTACGGTTAGAAAAATATTAAATTAAAGGAATTATAATAATTGCCAAAAAAATGAACATTCTTTTGGTTAGCATTAATTGCTAAAAATAGAAACATAAATAAATTAAAAACGAAAACACATAAAAAAAAATGTATTCTTGTTTTAATTTACTTATGGTTTTATTTAGAGAAATCTATTATTCATTAAAATGTACGGTTGCAATGTAGCCTATTATTACAGAACGTTGTTTTGACGCTACAGTTCAAAATAACATGTCATAGTCTTTAATATATAACCTTCAAAATAAGTACGAAAATGTTTCTAATTATAATAAATTTTAAACACTAATAAATAGCATGTATCTAGTATGATTAAAATAAGTTCGGTTTCAAAAGTTTGTCTTAAAAGCTAAAATATGAAGTTCTTTTTTTAAACAAAATATCAATAATGTCACCTTTTTAAGAAACCAATGTGCAAAAGTTACTTTTAAGCACAAGTGGAAAAAAATAGCCTTTTTTCACTGTTCCATCTAAGCTACACCTATATTTTTTCATTTGATATTTAAAAAAATACCATAGCAAGAGAAAATTACATT
>JAFNEN010002097.1:0-19201 GCA_019343175.1 Oedothorax gibbosus
AAATCTTTGATGGCCTTTGTTCAAACTCGAGATGATATAGCATACTGTCCTACTCCAGATTGTCAAATGATATTCAGAATCAGCAACAATGGAACTGTATTTGATTGTCCACTTTGTGCAAATTCGATTTGTACTCAGTAAGTTAATTATATATATATATATATATATATATATATATATATATATATATATATATATATATATATATATATATATATATATATTATATATATATATATATATATATATATATATATATATATATATTATATATATATATATATTATATATATATATATATATTATATATATATATATATATATATATATATATATATATATATATATATATATATATACATATATATACATATATATATACACTAGCAAATTTATACCCGTTCTTCGCACGGAATAAAAAATATCAAATAGATTCCAAATATGTGTACCATATAACCTGTTATAGGATCATAAACTTATTATTGTTTCCGCTCGTTATAAATTATAAAATCCCGTTTCATTGCCTTAAAATTCCAAAATGAAAAATACGCTGTAAAATGCACTCATAAATGCCATCACAATTCCCTCATAAATACATAAAACCTTTTTGCTCATTTGGCGCGTTTTGGGAAATAATTTGGCGAGAAAATAGATATAGCTACCCACACCCATTATACAGCTCAAACACAATGACCTTCGAACAACCGACCAGCTTATAAATTATTCATAAAAGAAATTGCCTATTTGGCGAATTTTAGTTAATAATTTGGCGAGTTTGGCAACGTATTTGGCGAAAAAATAAGACATAACACACTAATAGCTCTAGTGCGATGGCCTTTATTAACCATCATAGTTCAGTAATAGCTTAACTATACATTTATTGCTTAAATATGCATACATGCAGTCAACAGAAAAATCCAATGAAAAAATCATCAAATAAACCCACAATAAAATCCGGGAATGAAGACTGGCGGAATTACGTCACTTGAAACGTGTCAATTATTTTTCAAATAATAAATTTAGTTTCTGAAAGTAATGGCAAAAGAATAAAATAAACATTTTGAATTTTAAATGTTTTCGTTAAAAGTTTTATTTAATTTTTTCAGCCGATGGCATCAGGAAAGAGAAAAAATGATCGGATTTGAGCGAAAGTGGTGTATTTTTTTCAGAAAATTCGAATTTTCTCTAAAAATGGAACAAATATGAAAAAACTAAGCCTCAGGTGCACACGTTAGTATTAAAGGGAATCTATCTTTAAAATTTCGAATTCCTGTGGGCAGTATAAGTAGGTCTTTTACGATCCGATAACAGACACACACACAGACAGACAGACTCTTTCTTTTATTATTATAGACTAGCAAACTTATACCCGTTCTTCGCACGGAATAAAAAAATATCAAATAGATTCCAAATATGTGTACCATATAACCTGTTATAGGATCATAAACTTATTATTGTTTCCGCTCGTTATAAATTATAAAATCCCGTTTCATTGCCTTAAAATTCCAAAATGAAAAATACGCTATAAAATGCACTCATAAATGTCATCACAATTCCCTCATAAATACATAAAACCTTTTAGCTCATTTGGCGCGTTTTGGGAGATAATTTGGCGAGAAAATAGATATAGCTACCCACACCCATTATACAGCTCTAACACAATGACCTTCGAACAACCGACCAGCTTATAAATTATTTATAAAAGAAATCGCCTATTTGGCGAATTTTAGTTAATAATTTGGCGAGTTTGGCAACGTATTTGGCAAAAAAATAAAGACATAAAACATTAATAGCTCTAGTGCGATGGCCTTTATTAACCATCGTAGTTCAGTAATAGCTTAACTATACATTTATTGCTTAAATATGCCTACATGCAGTCAACAGAAAAATCAATGAAAAAATCATCAAATAAACCCACAATAAAATCCAGGAATGAAGACTGGCGGAATTACGTCACTTGAAACATGTCAATTATTTTTCAAATAATGAATTTAGTTTCTGAAAGTAATGGCAAAAGAATAAAAAATAAACATTTTGAATTTTAAATGTTTTCGTTAAAAGTTTTATTTAATTTTTTCAGCCGATGGCATCAGGAAAGAGAAAAAATTATCGGATTTGAGCGAAAGTGGTGTATTTTTTTCAGAAAATTCGAATTTTCTCTAAAAATGGAACAAATATGAAAAAACTAAGCCTCAGGTGCACACGTTAGTATTAAAGGGAATCTATCTTTAAAATTTCGAATTCCTGTGGGCAGTATAAGTAGGTCTTTTACGATCCGATAACAGACACACACACACACAGACAGACAGACTCTTTCTTTTATTATTATATATATACATATACATATACATATACATATACATATACATATACATACACATACATATACATATCAGGCATGAGAATTTTCCGCTTTTTCCAGATTTCTGGTCATTTGCCGATTTTTTGACGTTTTCCGCTTTTTTTCAAGAATGCCGCTTGTTGTCACGATCGATGTCTGCAATCTAGTCAAATCCGTACATTTATTAGTACGCTCTCAACTAGGGCTAGACCGGTGCAAATAGAAAAGCCATCAGCTTCGTCATATGCAACCGATGTAAGCCGATGTTTTTTTATAGGAAAAATAACAAAACTTTCGAACCTATTATTTTTAGAATTTAGTAATAGTTCAAGACGGATTGTTCAACCAAACTTCAACACATCGTAATATTTGCTAGTTCGCGGTGAAATCGCAGAACATTTTGTCATGGTTCGTACACTCCTTGAAAAGTGCTTGAATAAAAAAAAGTTCATTTACAAATCCTTAAAAATGATTGGGAAAAAAAATCCATTCTATTGCAAAATCGGATCACATCAAAAAATTTCCGAACGCAATACGGTGATAACTGTACGTCATCTTTAACCCACTTTACGTGATACCATCGTATTTTATTTCTAAACATAGTCTTTAATAAATTCTGCATAATCCGAGAAATTTCGGACAAGATAGCGTCCTAATAAGGGGTTCGGCTCATACAGAAGAAGACACATTTTTCACAGCATTAACACCACCGAAAAAAAATCCTCCATTTTCAACCTATATTAATGAAAACTAAACTTGAATTTCAGTAAAAAGCAAGTTTAAATTTTAAATTTTAACAATGAAGGTAAAAAATATATTTAAATTTTGAAGATGAATTAGGATTAGATTTCACTAAGGTGTCTTCAAATATAAACCAAGGGCGAATGCATACCTCTGTTACAAGAGTTATATTTTCACTTGATCAAAAATTTGTAGCACAATAATGCCTCTTGATTTACTTATTTTGCTGCCTAGTAATTTTCACGCATCCACCGATGATGCCGCATCGCCTTATAATGATTGACAATTTCCTGGTTCTACGTGATTAGAAGTGTCTCGTAACTTCTGTAGCTCTAGTTCAGGCCAAGTAGGATCAACCAGATTCTCCTAATCGATTGTCCTTGACTTTGGGTCGGCAAGTATAGCTTGAATGTTAAAAGATTTTTTTTTTTTGAACTTTTTTTCTTTTTAGTGATTCACACTTCAGCCTATACTCTGTTTTCTAATTTTAGATGGTTTTTAGTTTTAAAAAATGGAGTCGGTTTATACACGAATAATCGACGGTATTTTATATATTCAGCTTTTATGCTGTTAGTAATTTCTAGTTCTTGAATTTTTCTAAAAAGTCTTAGAACAGTACTTAAAAAGTGCTAAAATGTTTTTTCCTAACAAGCGCGTGAACCATGTAATTGCTTTAAAGAGAGAAGAACATAATATCATTTTTTTTAAATTTTGTATGTGAACTACAGATATTATATTGCAATATTGCCTGTTTGTTTTGTGTTTTTGTAGAAAAACAGGCTTCATAAACAATGTGTAAGATTTTTTTTAAATGTAAACCTTGTTTTCAAATCTAGTTATTTTATATAATTATCATAACTTTGTATACGATAACTGCTGATAATTTTTTATGTGTGTCTTTATCTATGTGAGTTTATGAGAGGAGGTTTAAGGTAGAATTTGTAGCATCCTCTTCTTTCTATACTTTACTGAGTAGAAATATGGAAATTTTACTCACTATTGCCATACAAACATTTTGCAAATAATATTATAGTGAAAGTTACTGTACCCTAAAGAAATAATTAAATCCCTTAAAGTAATAATTACCGTACCTCTCTTCAAACCCCCCCCCCCCCCCCCGTATTTAATATTTAAAGTAAATCGGTCCCAACGCGCTTTTTCAGCTTTTTTCATATTTTTGTGTTCTCATGCCTGATCTATATCATGATGTATGGTTCGAGTAAATTATTTTTTAGGGCTTGACGGATGTCAATTTTTGACTGATAGGCTGATGCCGAATGTTTTCTGAATGTCAATAAATGAAATCTATAATAACAATAGAGACCGATTAAATTGTCTTGACATTACTGAGGTTATGCTGAGAACTAGCAAACAGTTTGAGGTGTCAACTTAGCACGTCTTGATAAAAACTCTTTTACCGATCTCATTCGAACGCAAATAGAAATATAAAATGTTAGAGTTTTAAAATTTTCTGCTTTTTTCCTATCAAAACATCGGCTTCCATCATTATTTAAATGTTTTTAAGGCCAAAGGACCTGTATTTTCTCTAAGTTAACATGGGTTGATGATGGAATTTCTTGAAAGGCATTGTTCCTATTATTTCTCAAATCTAAAATTTTTAACTTTTCAGTTGGTGTCCTCAAATTTTTCACTACTGTTAGTGTATCAATTGGGAGCAATGTGAGTTAAGTTATATTAGTGTAGTTTGTAGTTTATAAAAGGTTAAAAGTTGATGGGCAGAAGCGATGCAAGGTAAATTAAATATAGAATTCATTGTTAATGTTAAGTATATTTAAAAAAAAAAAAAAATTTGGGCATCCTTTAACATAGACAGAGCTTTGATTGCTACTAGCTATTAGAGCCATTAATTTTTAAATTCAGCATTTGTTTTTTCCTTTTGGACTTAACATTTCAAATGGTCTGAAGAAAAAAGTAAGGGCAAAAATGTATGGTTGTTTTCTTGGCATAAATTTTAAATTTAAACTTCAATAAATGGAATATTTATTTAGAAAGTCAAAACTAAGTTTTTTTAAAAGATGATTTCAAAATCATTTCCAAGTGCACAAAACTAGAATATCAGTAAAATTTTATAATTCATAAAATTTTGAAATTTATTTTTTTGCTAGAAAGTCTGGTGAAGAAATGCTAGTTGTATTTACTCTTCAAAATCTTTATTTATCTTTTAACATATAAGAGCAAAACAAAACATGACCGTTTCAAAGTTCTATCAGCATAATTTTGCCCGGCTTCGATCCGGCACTCTTACCTCCCCCGCAAGGGGAGAAGAAAGCAACCCCCACATATGGGGTACGGAAAGGGGTTTCTACATACTCCCCCCCCCCCCCCCCTGATGAAAAGCCTTTCACCACATACGTATTTTTTCATTATGATTATATAATATCAGACATCAAATGATAATTAATTCAATGAAACTATGATTGCACAATATCAAATGATTAATCCTAATTAATTCAATCAAATCATAATTAAACAATATCAAATAACAATTAATTCAATCAAATTATAACTACACAATATAAAATTTGTGATTAACATAGATAGATTTTTTTGTAGTGGGAATTATTTTATTTCGTATCATTCTTTATTTTTATAATCATTGAAATAAATTGTTTGTTGCAGATGCAAAGAGTTATATCATTATGGAATGAGTTGCAGTTTAAATCGGTGTTCCAAAGAGGACAGTGACTATGATTTAAAAGTAAGGTTGGTTGTTAATGTAATGTGTGTGTAAATGTAATTTTTAAAACCAAAATATCAGGATGTCCTATTTCAACCCCTCCATCAAATATTTTTAATATAATACCCCTTTTTCAAATTTTCAACAAATGGCCCAACCCCAACTGATAACAAACAACTAATAACCGCCTATAGATTTAACGGGAGAGGGTCCCCAAACATCACAATGTACATTTTCGAGGCATTCAGTAGTTTTACGCTCATAAACATGGTTTCTTTTAAATGAGGTTCTATTTGATTTTGATACTATACAAGTTTCATAATTTTTATTTGCTTTAGTTAACTTTAAATTTTCTAACCCTTTTACGCTTTCCTCAGCACTCATTTGCTTTAATAGAGGATAGTTAACATGACAAAACCTACGATGTATTAATTCGCTATCTAACTTAGCATACATCGCAGAATTTACATTAGGTTTTTGATCTCTAGGAAATGCATAAATTACATACAATTTATTTTTAACGTGAACAGTAAGGAAATATTTACCATCCGGATCATAAATAACCATTTTTGAATGTCTCCACTCTACTCTAAACCCAGCAAGATCCATATTTGCTCCTCTGATTAGATTACGTCTCATATTGGGGGCGTACAGCACATTAACAAGATTCATATTTACATTACCCGAGACATCTTTTACGATCAGCCGAATGTCCCCCATTCCAGTCACTAGAGAAGTAGAATTCTTATCTCCGATAAGAGCTTTTGTCGGCAGAAGCTGCTTGAAGTTCTGGAACAGATTTTGATCGTTGCAGAAATGCGTAGTTGCAGCAGAGTCCACCAGAAACTCAACCAAACCACCGTCAGTGTTAAATGCTCCTGGACTTGCACTATCTTCTGTTTCACTGTAGAATGTATTCCGTCTTCTTTTTTCTTCTTGAAGCACCGGTCTTCTGTATGGTTTTTCATTTTGCAGTACGAGTACGGCCCCATTCTCCGACGTCGGTCATTGTCGTAACCACCTTTTTCTTCTCTTGACGTCTTGGAGGGTTCCAGTACGCGACCACTGGCATCTTGGTTGTTTGATCTTGGGATATTCTTCCTGTAAGGTCTTGACTGCTTACTGGAGTTTGAAAGATAGGCGTCTGCAATGATAGAATCGGATAGTTCATCTCTTCCAGATTCTGTCACCAGCTCTCTTTGCACTTCATCAAACTTGAATTTATCATCTTCTATTCGATACAGAGTCTGGACTACACTGTCGTATTCGGTGGGTAGCCTACGTATCATCTGGAAACACACCAAGAGATCAGGTATTTTAAATCTAATTTCGTGGATCCTTCTTCTCGTATACTCTTTTACAGAAAATCCTAATGGTTTTCCCCTCTGAGTCAAATAGTAGATCGTTGAACTCGTCCAGTAGTGTTGCTAGTCTGGCTTTACTCTTCGGCTCGAAATTTGATTCTAACGTTTCCTAGGCTTCTTTTCCATCTGTGGTTTGGGATATTAACGTTTGAAATTTCGATTCCCTGCCCTGGTAAGTCGTAGTATACGTTCCTGTTTTCCGAAGATTGTAGTCCCGGTTCTCATGAGCAGTAGCGTCTATGGCAAGCTCCTCTTCTTTACCAGTCACAAATTCCCAACATCCTCGATCCATCAGGAGGACTTTCATGTCTTGTTTCCATCGTACGCAATTGGTGTCGAGGGAAAGATACGGTTGATCCGGAGTCAGCCATAGTCCAAGACAATTTATCTTTTACAAAGGATTCCTTGATATCAGTTACGTTTGTTTAATATTTAAAATTTTTGAATTTTACTTAAATTCCTAATTAGCTCCTCAAACACGTGGCATCAACCCATCAACAAAGTGGCCTCTAACCTTGTTGGAGGTAAGAGCTACTATGCAACTAATATCAGAAGAAAAATGACTACAAAACTTTTTTGGAACAAAACAGAAGAAGCATTTATTAATAGCACAGTCAGGGTTTATATACAGAGTTATCATACTTAAATTTGCATAAAATTAGTATATATAATGCGGTTAAAGTTAAACCGCTCTTGACCGACACAAATCCAACAGGGAAAAATACTTGGTAGGAATTTTGGCTCCAACATCTTATATAACTTTTAAATAGTTAGCATTATCTTGAGTAATCAACTATAAAGAACTTATAATATTATTAATTCCTTTTTGATGTTTTGAACATAAAATATAATTGAAAAAGTTGTTAAGTGTATATTTTATTTTGTTTTTCGGAACTGAAACAGAAAATCGGGACGTATTGGCTGGACATTTTGTTCGCTGGACAGTGGACAAAAAGCGGGACTGTTCTGCCAAAA
The DNA here is from genome assembly GCA_019343175.1 of Oedothorax gibbosus. Classification (NCBI taxonomy): domain Eukaryota; kingdom Metazoa; phylum Arthropoda; class Arachnida; order Araneae; family Linyphiidae; genus Oedothorax; species Oedothorax gibbosus. The sequence goes on from JAFNEN010002097.1 coordinate 8,120, forward strand.
ACTTATGTTATGTTGGTCACATTATGTTAATGTATTAAGTTTTTATTGATAGTTTTTTTACACTGATCGCTACCGAAAAATCCTGGACGTTTTTCTTAACTGTAAAATATATTTTTCAATACTTTAACCCATAATGCTTATCCCCATGTTGGTTTTTCTAGGTATGGATGTCTCGAAACCCAAGTGGCCGAAAGCAATGTCCAAAATGCTCTGCTCCTATAGAGAAAAATGGAGGTTGTAATCATATGATCTGTTGGAAATGTCAGTGTCATATGTGTTGGTTATGTTTGCAAACGTTTCACAATGGTGATCTCGTATATGATCATCAGCCATTCTGTCCAAGGAAAGTTGTCTAATTTGCACAAGCCTTGTTTTAGATAGTGCTTTTTTTTAATTTAACTTTAAAAAAATATTTTAATGAATTGTAGAAATTTTAAATAGTTTTATGTAATTGAAAGGAAAACCATGTTTTTATGCTTGACTCATTAGTTTTGTAATAAAATGTAGTTGTAATATGTTCTGGATTGATTTGGAATTCTAAAGTTTCTTAAGTTTTTTTTTTAATGAATTACTTAAAATGTAAAGTTTACTCTCCCAATAGTAAGTATATAAACAAAAACCCCGGGAGTGTAAGACTCATAATTGTTTATTCTGATTCATAAATAAAATGTAAACTTTCAGTTATATGAATGTGGTTTTTACGTAATTATTTATGTAATTTTTAAATCCCACTTATTACTGCTACAAGTGCTTATTACCTTGACAAAGCTTATCTACTTAATGCTAAAATAAATGCATTGAAGCTTACTTTTTATGAAATGTATTGATATTGTTAGAATTGTTGTTATCGTACATATATTGTTTTGAATAACTTATAATTAAGTTTGAGCAATTTATTGATGTTATATGTTGGTGATATATACTTTAGTTTTAATTTGTATTTCATCAACTAGTGAGCAAGTTTATTGCTAATATGCTAGGAAGGCATTATCACTACTTCACAAAAAAGTTTAGAAGCGAAAGTATTTAAATTTATATTTTTGTATGAAAAATACTATTTTTGAGAGCAACCATTCTAATTGAATTTTTTTTATTTGCTAGTGATGTATATTTAAAGATATTGTTACTGTTTTTTGCACACAAAAAAGAAGAAAAAAATGCCTAAAATAAACAAATTCAAAATCAATTGCTTTTGTTGGTCAACCCAACATTAAAAGCTTTTGCAGCTTGAGAATCTTTTCTTATTGACAAATTGATATTAAATTTTAAAGTAGCTTTTTAGTTAGTAACAATATTTGTTTGTATTTGGGATTTTTCGATTGTTCACAAATTAATGCATTGTAAAATTTCTTTTTAAAAATCAATGCTAATGTAGATTTTGATTAATCTGGAAACATCAAGATAGAAACCAGTTTTTATGCAGTGGTCCAAACAACCAGTGTCAACTGTATTTTTGTGTGGTTTATACATTTCTATATATATATTCAAATAATTTTTGGTTAATTTAAGTAATTTTCAACCTAATGGTTATTTTCATGTTTGCAAATGTAAAATTAGTAATATATTGGCAGTATATTTAATAAGTTATCTGAAAAACTAAAGTAAATTTAATATACCATATATATTTACACTTTAAACTATATTAACTTTAACTATTACTATTACAAACTTGAGACTTACTATTACAGATCACTATGAGATGCCTTTCTTTTTAGAATAAAAATTAATTTTTATTTTGAATTTCACATTTCATTGGATATCACTGATTTTAGGTGTTTGTATCCTATCTATTATTGATTGCAAGAAACTAAACAAATTGTTTAGTGTGACTATGAGAAGCATGTTCCATAGGAACTTGTTAAGTAAACGTCTATTGATCTGTGGATCTATGACATTTTGTATGATTTATTTTGACTTATTAGTAACTAGCTGTTTATGATAGCATGTTACTCTAGTTTAACTGTGAACTAAGAACTTGTAGGATGCCCTTCGTCACAACATTTTAATTTTAAAATTCTCATGTTAAAATTATCTTATTTAGTAAACTTTATAAATATTAATATTTTAGTTTATGGTACTAGTATTAAGTAACTATTTTTGTGTTTTTGTTGGTGTAAGTAAATGTAATTTACGATAAATAGTTATTCTTTTTTTAATAATTACTTTTAACCCTTTTTACATTTTAATTATTTACACTTTTATGTGTAAAAATATATAAAAAGAACCTTAATTGATAATACTTTGTATTTCATTAGAGATATTGTAATTTATTTACATAGTAAATATTACCATCTTTTGATGACTTTTTTTTTTGAAAATGTACAATTTATAAATTCCTAGTAAAGCATATGTGTATTTTTAAATAATTATCATATTCTTGTAAATGGAATTCTAAGCTATACATTGTAAAAGGGATTACCCTTTATGACTTGGGATTACTCATTATGACTTAGTTCTTGAAACCAACTATGTAAAGTATATGTGCCTTACGATATGCTAAGTGCCTTTATACTGTGATTTTATTGTGCTTGAAATACAAAAGCTCAAAACTACAGCAGATTTTGCAGTTTTAAATTTGAGCATTCCATTTTGGTTTTGTATAACATTTATTCAGCACATTTCTATTTTTATATGAGTTTTTATGACTTATGATTAATTCATCAGGATAAAGATTCTGTTTTACAATTCAGTAAAAATAATTTGTTGAATATGTAATGTGATTATGCTCATAAAAAATTAGTTGTGTAGTTTGAGATTTGGAGAAAGAGTTATTGAAGTTTTGAATAAAGTAGTTTCTTTTGCCACCTTTTTTTAAAAATCCGCCTTTTATTATCTGGTTCGAAATTAAGGTCTAGTTTGTTTAACTTAGTTGTGAAAAATGGTAATTGTACTTTGCTGTTTTTTTTAATAAATGAAAAACTTTAGTACTTTTGTTCGTAACTAAAATTAATGTTAATATTTGGGAAAACAATGTTATCTGCTTAATTTTAAAAACTTTTTTTGGTTTAAGTAAACTTTGTAGTTTTTAGTTCATAAAAATTTCTTAAAGAGTATAAAAATGTATGAGTGGTAATTCCAATAACTGTTAAACATTCTGTACATAAGAGGCCAAAACACCTTGTAGCTTTTTATTTTTTTTTACAAAATAAAATTGAGTAAACCATATCTATATCTTTGAAACTGTTATAGCGCTTCTAATCCTTTTATATTTGGAAATTGTATTTTTGTAATAATATTAAATAAGAACTGTGTGAAGCATTTGGTCATAGAGCAGTAAAGTGTTATACAATAAACTTATGATGGTTTTGGGACATTTTAATAATTATTTTTTGTTAAGTTTGTTTTATTGTCACAAGGTATTTATTCCTCACTTCTATCAAAATGTTTGTTTATGATATAGTTAAAAAAATCTTTGGAAATATAGAAAATCTGGAATGTCTAATAATTCTAAAACATGATGAATATGTGAAAAGTTATCGACTGGAAATTCCAAAATTATTTTTCAAATTTCAGTTGTTTTTTTTACCCAGTACCATTTCTGGATAGATTTTATCACTTATTTTGTATTAAACTCTTATGTATTTGAAAAATTTGTCACATATTACGGTATTATTCTTTTAAAAAAATTCCTTATTTAAAACTAAATTTCTTTATGTATTGTTTATTTATTAAAATTTTAAAAACCCACCTATTAAAAACAAAATGGATGTTAAAGAAAAGTTTTTAAAATGTTGCTATTTATTGCACTTGATAAACCTAAAATTCCTGGAAAACTTGTACAAGTCAAAGGATTTCTAAAATTCTGGTGAAACGCATAATTTATATGCAATTTTTATTGTATTGGGAAAATATTGATGTTGTCGGATAGGAAGATATATTTTTTTGTATTAAAAAAATGGACTTTTTGTAGCGTTCTAACTTTTTTTTAAAAATATAAGTTGAATTACTTTTCATGTGATTTTTATTGTTTAAAAAATATTTTCTAGATGATTTTTATCAGTATTCCATGCTACAATATTTTGTTACGTAGTCATTCCTAATTCTTTTAATTTTTGTTTAGTAGATGCTTTAAATGTAGCTCGTGTTTAAATAAACTACCTATTTCATTGCTGCCTAAAACTGACATCAAATCATTCAGCAAAACATTTGTATTACATGGTGCCATTATTTGTTTTTAGCTTTCTTTTACTTAATAATTATTTACATTAGTTGATACTAATTAGTTGACCTTATTTTTAAATAGGTATTCTATGAACCCATTAAGTTAATTGATATTTTTCAATGTAGGAAAATTTCTTAACACAATTATTCCTTTAGGAATATAATTGGCAATAATAAAAAACGGGCAAATCATATATCTTAAACCCCTAAATAAAACTTTAATGAAAGTACAAAGCATAATACTTTCATCCTGAATTTAATTGTCTATAAGGTGACAAAAAAACCCATTAAAAAAATCATTTGCTAACAAAACAAACACAACTACGTGTTTCAGTCATAGAAAACTTAGGTAAATTTATAATGTACTAGCTTTATAAACCCGGCGTTGCACGGGTGTACCCTTACTAACGATGATTGTTTTATTATGTAAACTTTTATTTTATACCAATTGATCCACTCTCCACTGGTCAGCACTCCATCAGTATATTATAATTTCCTCCCATTCTAATATCAGCATTAATTTTTTTTAAAGAAGTCCTATTGTATCCAGGGCCCAGGCCCTTCTAGGAGTTAGAGGGCTTTCCCATAGGCCCTTTTAAAATTGCCAGAATAGCTATGATATAATGGCCAGTTTCTATTTGCCCTTTTAAACCCAAAAATGCCCAAAATGTGGTAAACATTCCACTCCATATTCGACCACTCGACAGGGCTGGGGAACCCAGTCGGTAAAGGCGTTCGCCTCGCATGCGATAGGTCCCAGATTTTGGTCCGGGCATCGTCAAAATAACTGCCGACCTATAAACGGCAAATGCAGCCAAAAATGTCCGACGAATCCCCAATGTGGTGGGAATTCACGTTAATTAATTTTCAAAAGTCCCCACGATGCGTACGAAGTCGCTCTTAAAAGCTGCATTGGTAGCCTACTCAGGTGTCGACTCGTCACTTGACTGTGGTTCTAAATTAAGACGCCTGTGGCTAATAGCCTTTGTGTATAGCTCTAGTGCGACGATAATTCAAACTTACCCTAACTCATACAACTGGATGGGAAAAGCTACCCTACGTTAAATTTTTTACTTCGCCAAAAGCCGCCAATGCCAAAATTCAACCGGCCATTATATCAAAACTGTACCAAATTGACAGTTTCATAAACATAAAGTTTGTACGCTATACGTATAGTGAATAAATATTTCTTAGAAGTTTTCATCAGCTCTAGAATAGTTATCGCCTTTAAAGTTATGAGACATTGTAGCAATATCTTCACCTCTTACCATTTGTAAACACCAATTTAATTAAATTCGGAAACCAAAAAAAAAAAGATCAAAAGGTTTTTATCTATATACATAAAAGGCAACTTCCGTTTGTTTGTATAAGACACGAGATCTAAAGAACCACGCAACAGATTGTCACGAAATTTGGCACAAAAATTCATCTCATCTCCGGAACAACATAGGCTAAGAATTTTTCGAATCAGACCATTCCTTCTATCGTTTCGAACGTTTTTCTGAAAAAACTACACCACTTTGGCTCAAATCCGATCATTTTTTTACTTTCCTGATGCCATCGGCTGAAAAAATTAAATAAAACTTTTAACAAAAGTAATTAAAATTGAAAATGTTTAATTTATTCTGTTGCCATTAACTTCAGAAACTAAATTCATTATTTGAAAAATAATTGACATGTTTCAAGTGACGTAATTCCGGCAGTCTCCATTCCCGGATTTTATTGTGGGGCTATTCCACGGGTAACTGACTGACATTCGGAAGTCAAAATTACAATGTTTTACGAAATAGCGGGACAATTATAAAGTTTTACAAACTAAGTTTTGTATATTTTAAAAGAGAATTTTCAGCTGAATTCAAATATGGTTTACAATTGTAGATAGCCCTTATAGAAAATTTTAGAAAAATTATTAAAGTTGTGGTAACTGACTGACATATCTGCAACCTTCATTGACACTTCAAGTTATTCAATATCATTTTCTTCTGAATATAAAAGAGGTAGCTTTTAAAAGTCAGGCCTATATTAAAGTGCAAGAAATGGGCTATCCAGCACATCAATTTTTATATCAAAATAATAAACTCTGAAAAAACACTAGCTTTTAGAACGCCTTGGTAACTGACTGACATAATGGTAACTGACTGACATCTCTGAAATACTTAACATGTCTAATGAGTTTAGTTTAGTTTAGTTTGAATTATCGTCACACTAGAGCTACACAAGGGCTATTGGTGATGCGCGTCGTAATTTAGAACCACAGTCAGGTGACGAGTCGACACCTGAGTAGGCACCCAACGCAACCAATAAGTACTCTCATTATACGCAGCTTTGGGACTTTGGAGGATATTTAAACGTGCACTCCTTCTACACGGGGCATTATTAATCGGACATTTTTGCCTGCACTGGCCGTTTATAGGTCGGCAGTTATTTTAGAGATGCCTGGACCCGAACCTGGGACATTCCGCAGCTGTTAAAGGCATTTTTGCTTGCAACACATGAAATTAAAATCCAAAAACTTTTGATTTAACAAATTCTGACTAAGTAAAGTAAATTAGAATAATTTATTTTAATTTTTAATGCCTAAAAAGAACTTTGATTAAAACAAACATGAAAGTTGAGTTGTATTTTTCCTTCCGCAAATAAATTTTTTTAAATCGTCTTTTGAGTTGTAATATAAAAAGAATTTATGCATAGGGTCAATACTAAAGTGATAATAAGTAAATTAATAACCAGATACATCGTTGTCAGTCAGTTACCAAGTCAAAATGTCAGTCAGTTACCGAAATGTCAGTCAGTTACCAAGCAATTTTTACCTATTAAAGTTCTTTTTTTTATTTTGTCCAGCTAAGTATTATTTAGTACTTATTAAAAATAGAGAATATCGTTTATTAAGTTTTGCAGTCAAAATTTCTATTCTGAAATTAAAAAACAGAAAAAATATGGTAACTGACTGACATTTTATGAGTGGGTGTAATATATGTATCCCATTACAAGTAATTTTTCAACTTTTTTTTGGGGTATGTGTGTAGAATGATACTCTATAATGTAGGTCTTAATCTAATTATAATTTTTTTTTGAAAATCTTTTGAAGTGTAGGAAATAAAATGTTTCAAAAGTGTAAGAATTTACACTTTAAATTGTGGAATTTTTTTAACCGCCTGCTTAGAAGCAATTTTTCTTCTATAAAAAAATATATATTCAAAAAATGAACTCCAGTGCGTTAAAATAGAGATTCCAATCTTTAAAATGGTATATGACACAAAGTATTTACTTAATTTTGAAATTTCGGTACCGAGGTTTACATTTTCGTGGAATTGACCTGTGGGTTTATTTGATGATTTTTTTATTGATTTTTCTGTTGACTGCATGTATGCATATTTAAGCAATAAATTTATCGTTAAGCTATTACTGAACTATGATGGTTAATAAAGGCCGTCGCACTAGAGCTGCATATTAGGGTTTTATGTCTTTATTTTTTCGCCAAATACGTTGCCAAACTCGCCAAATTATTAACTAAAACTCGCCGAATGGGCATTTTTTTTATAAATAATTTATAAGCTGGTTGGTTGTTCGAAGGTCATTGTGTTAGAGCTGTATAAGGGTGTGTTTGTAGCTATATCTATTTTCTCGCCAATTTTTTTCCCAAAACGTGCCAAATGAGCTAAAAGGTTTTATCTATATACATAAAAGGCAACTTTTGTTTTTTGTTTGTTTGTTTGTTTAAGACACGAGATCTAAAGAACCACGCAACAGATCGTCACGAAATTTGGCACAAAAATTCATCTCATCTCCGGAACAAATATAGGCTAAGAATTTTTCGAATAAGACCATTCCTTTTATCGTTTTCGAACGTTTTTATGTTTCCCATTCAATGCATTGAAGACCATAGAGGTTTATTGCTCCTTAAACAGCACGTTTTCACGGATTGTTTATTTAGTTTTATTTTACACATTTATTAAAACGATTTTTAAGTATATTTAGTTTAATTACAGCTAAAAAATTAGAAATAAACATGTAAAACAAAAATCGTTTGCTAGCTTTTTAGCTGTTAGAAAAATATTTAATATTAAAAATAAAAATCGTTTGCTTTAGTATCTTTATCACAGTTAAAAAAACAAATAAATATAAAAAAATGCAAATCGTTTGCTGTTTGCTGGAGTAGCTTTATAACATCTAAACAATTAGATCATGTAATTCACTTTCATTAAGAATATTTTATTTTTCTGCACGCAGACCAAGAGTGATCAGTTTAAAGTGAGATTAAATTTTAACTACTTTGGAAGAACAGATTATACCAATCTTTGTCCTAAACGCATTTTTTTCTGCCATTTTGTACTGCTTATATTGTATTTATATCTACAAAGTGTCCAAAAAAAAGTTACTTAATTTATTGGAGAACTCCCTTGAATTGCGTTAAAATAAATGTTTGAGACCCTTTTAAGATTTAGCTTTTTTCCATTTTTAATTCTTACTGATTATTTTTTACTTAAATATGTATTCTTTTTAATTTGCGCTTCTTATCAAAGGTATTTTTGAAATTAATGTTAATCATTACTATATCCAAGTTGGGTAATTAAATGGAAAATTACTGGGTAATCTTCATATCTTATGTAACTAGAATGAAAGAAAAAAAATAGTTAAATTGACTGTTAAATTATTTTTCCACCTCTACCCGTGCAACGTCGGGTATAACAGCTAGTATTCAATAAATAAAATAATGATATACAAATAGCAATCCTACAAATTAAACTCGCGTGCTCTTACGAGTTTATACTTAATTTTCATTCACGCTGAACGCGCTAATTTCTTTTAAATTGAAATAAAAAAAAATATAAATTATAATCTTACAATGCTATTCCTATGAAGAAATCGGCTCACGTTTTGCACTCCTACACCCGTTTGGGTTCGAATTCCGAAAAATCGCTTCTTAAATGACACCTACGATATAAAAAGAATACTTTCCTAAAATTTGGTAGCTGTAACTCCAGTAGTTTGGGCTACGCGTTGATACGTGAGTGAGTCAGTCAGTCAGGACTTTGCCTTTTATATACAGGGTTGTCCAGAAATAAGTTGCCCAACTCAGAGGCCTGTGCAGGATGCTGTATTGATCAGAATGTGATAAAATTTGAGATACAGACATTTCAGATCATGCGCTCTCGATTTATTATTAAAAAAATTAGTTCAAAAATTTGCCGATAGGTGCGCTGCAGATTCAACAACGCATTCTACAGTCATTCTACATGAGATCCGTGGTTCTCCACAATTTTTTCCATTCTTATAGCTTTGTGTTCCACAGTGCAAGGCTGTAGCCAGGAATTTTTTTCGGGGGGGGGGGGGGGGGGGGGGGGGGGGGGGGGGTTTTAAGTATTTTTCATATTTATGATAACATATTAAAAAAAATTCCATCGTTGTTTTTTTAAGAATCAAGAGACTCAAACTTATGAATGTTAATTCTTTGTCTCTTTGTTAAAATTAAAAAAATACAGGATTACAAAAGGATTCAGCGTGATGTTTTTGAAAAGTTTTCAACTACTTTCTTAGGGCAAACAGGTATGTCTCGAAATGAGCTTAACAGCACTAATCCTGTAAGTCTTTTCTCCTTTGTGGAATTTCTAGTAGCTGTTTTGACTCGTTTCAATGTCGAGAATGTCCTTTCAGCAGTTGCAGTAGTTACTGGTAGTGTCGCTAAAATTGTTAATAAACAATGAATGTTTGGAAAAAAGTCTCTATTGCAGTCCTCCAGTGCTGCAAGAGCCGTATCTGGTCTGCCAAGTAAAGGGTATGACTCCCACTTTGACCTCCAGACTTCTATTTCACCATTTAAATGGTCTAAGTTAATAAACTTCGAATATGTGCCGAAATTACTCGTGTAAAATTCAGTGTTAACACAATGCTTTGGAAGAACTTGATTAAAGGAAGAAAGTATATCTTGATGTTTACAAAACCTCTCATTCATCTGAGAAATAAAATAGTCTAAAAAAGGAATATAAATTGTTTGGCGAAAGTACTGCTCTGGATCGGTGTCCTGATGATTGGAGCTACCACAATATTTTTGTCTTGATGTCAACCTAGGCAGTTTAACATCCATGCCCATAGAGTCGAACGTATCACAGAGCTCGGAATACAGCTTTTTAAACTCGAGTTGTGAATTTTTTCTTTTCCTTTGAACCGTGTTTATAATAGATTGGATGTGCTGCAAGGCCCATTTAAATCTAAATTTATTTGTTGGAGTGCCTTGCAAAGAGGAAGTGTCAGAGAAAAATATCTTTACAAACAAGTAAAGCAATAAAAAAAACTCACTTTTCGTTATGGACGATAACAGGTGATCTGCCTTACAGGACGCATCCGAATTTCCAAAGTTTTTAGCAGCCTCAAGAACTTCTATTACTTCAGAATACAGTTCTTTAAATCGAATTAATGCGTCGTGATTCTCCACCCACCTTGTCTCGCACATTGATTTTATCTTCTTAAATTTTTCGTCTGGTAAGTTTACTTTGATAATGTCTTCAAGACTCTTTGTGCGCTGTGCAGAGGATTTTATAAATTTTGTTACACATTTAATTGTTCCTACACAATTTCTTAATGCCTGAATATTACAGGCATGGCACAAAGCCAAATTCAGAGAATGTGAAGCACAATGAACATAGACAGCTGCAGGATACTTTTCTTTTATTGCAGCTTGCACCCATTAAAGTCTCCACTCATGGCAGAAGCTCCGTCGTATCCTTGCCCAACCATCTTTGAAAACATTAAAATTCAAATTTTCTAAAGAATTTAAAATAACTTCTGCTATACCTCGTCCGGTCAAGTCATAAATCGGCACAAAACGCAAAAAATCTTCTCTTACAACTGTTAAGCCGTCCAATACATCTACGTATCTGGCACAAAGTGACAATTGTTCTGTTTGCGATATGTCCATCGTCT
>JAFNEN010002098.1:0-32795 GCA_019343175.1 Oedothorax gibbosus
GGGGATACAGCGGATTGATTTTCAGGTCCATAGTAGGGGTGTTTGCTTTTGGTTGGAATCTATTACTTGTAGAAGTAGAGGTCTCTGAGGAAAGGTTTGGCCTTAGCAGCCTTTTTAGGCTTCAGTTTGGGAAAAAAGCATCATTTTCCGTGGAGTTATTACTATTTGATCGATTTCTCTTTCCCAGCCCTTTGGCGGGAGTTTCATGAGAGGATACATCCATGCTATCCTGGGTAGCAGGAGGGTTTTTAGTCTGTTTAGTGTTTGACCCAACACTGGGGTGTCTCATACAATCAAGAACTTGGCATTTGTTAAGACTCTGATAATGGGCCAATTTCTTATTTGCAATTTCAGCCAAAAAATTTAGAATGACACTAGTGGTTTTGCTACTTGAGCCAATATTGGTTTGATTAACTTCTACGAAGTTATCATATGCATCCTTAGCAGTTTCATATTCATAATAGGCAGCCTGTAGGGCTTTGCAGTCATTAAAGAGGTTGTTGTGTGGAGCCATGGTCAAAAATGGCGTCAGAAATGGGAGCAAGAATCCAGCAACTCAAGAGCAGCAAGAATCCAGCAACTCAAGAATCCAGCAACTCAACTGACACAAGGCCAGAGAGCGAGCAGGGAATTGGAGAGGCAAAAAATGAAAGAATCACTTGCTAAGACAAGGCGCACCTAGCTTAGCTTGGATGAACAAATGGAAAAAGAAGGAAAAACAGTTGGAGCAAGCTCCCCTGCCTGTTACAGAATCAGCGGCACGCTCGGCGGCGTCGCAGTGGATGGGCCACTCGGGCACTCGTCAGAAAGGGTGGACAGAAATTCCGCGAGGAAAATCTGGTCCGAGGGATGGTAGAAAATTCCGCAAGGAAAGATCTAGTCCGGTCAGGTAAAGCTCGGTCGAACAAAAGCGTATGGAAAGCCGAAGCAAACCACGTTTCAGATGAACGACACGGCAATACAAATTGCAAGCAAATCAAGCCAATCGCCCGGCAGCTAGAGAACTAGGCCGCCGACAAAATTTGAAACTTGATTGCAATACAAATCAGCGGTGAAAATATCACAGGCAGCAGCGTAGCGTATACGCGCGTAGTCAGGTCTTAAAATTGAGAAAGCAGGAGCAGCTAGTCTCACAGCGTCAGCAACCTGAAAGAGTGATGAAATGAATGAATGCCACCAACTTTTCAAAATTCTGTTTATATAAGATTTGGCTGAACTTTCCGACCCACCAATCAGTTCGCTTCTTTTTCCCCACTCCTCGCCACCTTCCCCACTGCAGCGCCACCACCACCCCTCCGCGCTCTCTCTCTCTCTCGGTGAAATGGAGAGTGACACGAATGATTTTTAAATTTATCAATTAAATTGAATTTAATAAAGCGGCTCCTCGCGCGCCCGAGCAGGGGACTGTTGTTGCTGTAGCAACGCGTGAACCGGGCCACGCGGTCGTGCCGCTTTGCGTCCCTCCCGCGCGTTATAATCGCAATGAATGAAATGTGCATCGCATTGTGATTAAAATCTGGTCATAATGATTATTGCCGGTACAAGAAACAAAGCAATTCGAAAAAGGCAACAATGATACGGAAAGTAAGTTTGCTACAAACGCATCTCCATTGTTGAGATAAATTTGAATTAAATCGGCAACAATACAATTTTAAAATAAGCTTAAACAGTTGTAAAAAGTTGGTTTCTACATTGTTACACTTTGAAAAGTCGATTAAAAACGTTTAAATCGTTCGTAGTAATGATATAAATGCACCAGAGTCAGAAAACACGGCAGATTTATTTCGTTGCGTCTTTTTGTGAACCAAGCAATCGGCTTTAGGTATTTTTTTTTTCTTTCTTTTTAAAACTGAATCGCACATTCCGGGCCTATTTTATGGTTGATATTACTTATTTTGATCAATTTACGGAGTCAAACTTTATATAAACTACTGCATTATAGCAGACTGCCAACGGCCATACCATGTTGAAAATACCGGTTCTCGTCCGATCACCGAAGTCAAGCAACATCGGGGCGCGGTCAGTACTTGGGAGGGGTGACCACCTGGGAACACCCGTGCCGTTGGCATTCTTTTTGCCTTTTTTAAATTGAAATGAATTAGCTTAATTATGATTTACCATTTTATAAAAATTGGACCCCATCTTTGTTGGGTTTCTCTGGTATATTTCAGATATCTATATTTCAATCGTTACCCTTTTTAAAGAATCAATTACAGACGAATGATAGTTTCGGTTTCGTAATGGAGTGGTTAGATTTATGGACGATTTGTGTACTAGTAGGAGTGTGTGTGTAATAAATATTTTGGCCCTGAAAAGGGCCTTTGGATGTGACGGTGGGGAAGAATTTACTTGGAGCTGGTGTATTTGGTAACAGCCTTGGTTCCCTCAGAGACGGCGTGTTTTGCCAATCTCCGGGGAGCAGGAGTCGCACGGCAGTCTGGATTTCCCGACTGGTGATGGTGCTCCTCTTGTTGTAGTGAGCAAGGCGAGAGGATTCGGCAGCGATTTTTCTCAAAGATGTCGTTGACGAAGGAGTTATGATTTGACATGGCTTTGCTGGAAAAGCCAGTGTCGGGGTGAACCTGCTTCAAGACTTTTAGATGTAAATAGCGAAGGACTCCTTCTGCGCTTCTTCCTTCTTTTTGTCACCAGCACGGACAGCCTTTTGGGTTTACCGGCCTTCTTGACAGCTTTGCCAGATTCTTGGGGAGGCATGATGCGTAACTTTCGATATCAAAAAGCGAAGTGATGAAATTTTATCCATTAGTCCCTTTGTAAAAGAGGGCTGTCCCGGAGGCCCCCTCGTTGAAATTTTTTTTGCCAGATGAATTGTTCCATAAAAATTTGGAAAAACTGATATGGGACAAACAAAAAAAGCACAACAAAAACCCAAATAAAAAAAATAAAAGGGGAAAAAAAATTGGCTTTTGCCGTCGGGGGAAAAATGGGAAAAAAAACAAACAAAAGAAAAAAAAAAAACGACAAAAAAAAGGGGGGGGGGAAAAAAAAACCAAAGCTTTCAAAAAAAAATCATGGAAAAACAGGAAATCAAAAACCCCAAAACCGAGAGGGCTTTTGGCGTAAGTTTCTGGGGTTTTGTAGTCTAACGCAATCTTTTTCTTTCGGGGTTTCAAGGCCTCCAAAACCCCAAAAATTTGGGTTTTTTCAATTATGCCAAGGCTGGGTATTTTGGGCCTAAAGCAGTTCCCCCTATCTTTTGCTTAAAAACTCGTATCTTAATGTGGTGCTTTTACCGTTCAAATTTGTCAATTGGTCCTGCAGGGCCCCCCAACCCGGGCTGCTAAGTAAAAGGGAGGCCTAAAAATTACTTTGTAAATGAGCAATTTTTTGGGCCAGATTGAAAAACAGGTTGCGCCCTAGGAGATTTTTTAAGTGAAAACATGTGTTTCTGATTGGTAGTAATTCTCAGATGGGGTTTCCAGTAAGCCTGGCACCCAAGTCCCCCTAAGTATTTGGTATTGTTTGACCATTAAATGTCAGAGCCATACATATTTGCTTGGAAGGGAGGGGGCTCCTTTTTCTAGTAAACTTAGGGCAGCACTTTGTCGACATTAATTTTGGATCGCCATCGATTTACCGGGTCTCAAGCCGTGAATATGTTCCTGGGGGGGCTTGATATTTTTTTTTCTGCATCTGCCTCTCGCCAAATAGCGTGTCGTCAGCAAGAGTGCCACATATTTGGGGGCTAACTGGGATTCTTTGATATAAGGATAAATGGGGAGGCCCCAGGACAGAACCTTGGGCGTCCCACCATCACTTCCTAGCGTGGAGTACGATGATCTTACTTGTCCCACAAACTGTCTATTGGGAGGTAGGAAGGGATAATGGGGATGAGTTTAAGATGGGATCCGATACTGTAGATTTGTGTATTAGTCCGGGAAACGTCATTTTTGTCAAGGCCTTGCTCACACCGGAAAAAGCCCCGATCTTTGTTTTGTTTGAAAGGCCCTCCGCCACATACTCTGTCACCCAAAATAACTGATGAGGGGTAGAGGGGGTCTCATGAATCCAAATTGTTTTGGGGATATGTTTTTATATCGTCCAATGGGTCTTATCTATTTTTAATGATACCTCGGCAATCTTCCCCAAGATGGGTAAGAGCGAGAGGGGGCCTTAAGACACGGGATTAGTTGATTTTTGTTAGGTTTTAAAAAGGGGATGATGCAGCCGATTTCCAGGCGGGGGAATGTAAGAGTTTGAGCTGGCGTTAAAATGTAGCATTGTAAGGATAATTTTTGGGGGGAGTATTAATCATTTTATTTGTGATGCCCTCGGGGCCAGGTGCCTTTTTAATTTGGGATTTTTTGGAATATAATCGAAATTTTTCCGGGGGCTCAACTGGGGAAATAGGGTCCGTGGGTGGAGTACAAGATAGCTTTGCACAGGGGAAATTAACAATTTATCAACATGGGGTCATAAAGGGGTTTTTTTTTGAAATTGTTCTTCGTGGTTTTTTGGCCGGGAATTGGGCTTTGGCATCATCCAGTATGCAGTATTATTAACTCCTTGAGAGGGGGATTCGAACATTTGCCCTCTTGCATCTTTTATTGCTCTAAGAGCGGCCATCTTGAGGGTCTAGAGGGACAGGTAATTGTGCAATCTTGGGGGTATGTTTGTGGATTTCATTTTTGAGGGTTTTTCTGAACTCTATTGAGTTCCCCCTTATCCTTGGGTCTCTAACCTCTCCCTGTCACGGATCTATTTTTATGTTTAAGAGGCTCAAATGGGGGGAGGGGTGTAAATTTCAATTTGTGTCAATAATTTGGGGGGATTAGAATGAGCATCAAGGAAAATTTTTATGAATTTTTTTACGCAGATTTAAGTTGGTCGGGGGAATAAAATTGTGTTCGATATTGATGTTGCCAAGACTATCGGTTATTGGCCCCTTAGTTTTGTAGGTTTTATGCTCTGGGGTATCAATTTTTGTATAAAATCACCATGACGGGGTTTGGTCAAGCTGAGCTCTAGAGGGAAAGTTTTTTGGTGGAATGGATTTTTCTGGCAAGGAAAAGGGTCAAGGGTTGATTGCGAGTTAAAACCCGAATCTTTCGGAGTCGGGGGAGCTGGGACTTGAAAAACTATTGTTTCAAAAAAGCGCTGAGCAATGCCGGCTCTTTTATATTTCCCCGGGTCCATCGCCTATGGGCGCATTAAAATCTCCACCGAATAATGATTGTGGGTACCGTGAGGTTTAAAGTTGGGTGGTAAGCCCCAGGACCAGGGTTGTTTTTTTTATGTAGTTTTGAGGCAAGGGTGAAAGGGCTTGCCAGATGTTAAAATTGGATGAGGGTGGCCTAAAGGAACACCGCGTGGGAGAGGGAATAGTTGGTGGGGGATGTTGCTTTTAAATGAAGTTCGCCGTCCCATTTTGGGCAGGGAAAATTGGGTGTGGGGGCCTGTCTGTCTTTCCCGTGACGGTATAATTGGAATGGAGCCCCCTGTTTGGGGGCATTTAACGGGTTTTTCTGGACCAGGGATTATTCAGGGAGATCCGGAGACAAGCTCACGAAGCTCTCCTATTTTAAAGGGAGGGTGGCCCATTCCATGTTAGGACTCTGAAGCGTTTGGGGAAAGCCATTTTAACGGGAGACGATTTGTGCTTGCATAATCAGTTTGTTTGCTGGACTGGGGTTAAAGGGGGTTTTTGGGCCAGAGCTTTGAGTATTGTCTCGATGATTGACCAAAAATTTTAAAAAAAAACATTTTTTGGACATATTCTCCAAGTTGCCTGTCAAATTTTGCATTTGCTGTTTTAAACCCTCTATTTTTTGTTAAGGGGAGGTTTTTTTGTTCCATTAGGATTTCCTCTTCCTCCTCATATTGACGTATTTACTGTCAGCCTGAGCCTGTTTCCTGGGAGTGGGGCAATGATACGGGGGCGTGGGTGGGATAAAACTCGGCTAAATTAAATTGCGCGGACATGAGATGACCTATCATAGTCTGAGCACGAGAGGGCCAAAAGAGAATTGGGTTTGGGTTGGGGGAAAGGGAGGGCATTCCTAAGTTTCCGGGTGCTGTCCCAGCAAATTTTCCCAAAAGTGGGGGGGGTTTCCCTTGTCTTAGGCAGATCACTCTCATGATCCGTCCGATTTGACGCACTTAGGTTTTTACGTGACTTTTTGGGCCCAGGAGTGACCCCATCTTTTGGGATTAAAGCACTGATTTATTTGGGTTTGGTCTAATAAATTTGTGACCTCTAAATCAATCCCCCCTAAAAGTTTGAGATTATAGATTTTATTGGTTTACGACTTGGGGAAAGTGATTGATATATTTGGGAAGGGGAACCCTTTTCCCCATCGTTTTTATCTGAACGACCCTTTGTGGGGATTATATCCCTGAGATTGAGCTCATCTGCAAAATTACTGTGGGGGTGTCACGTGGGATGCCCCGATAAAACCTTGGGCCTTCCTCACGGGGGTTTAAAAAAGATCCCGAAACCTTATCACGGCAACACTGGTTCCGTCGTTGCTCTTTCCCCTGTCTTTATGAGACCCGAATGTATTCGCCCTGGGCCCTACAACTAGCACCCGTGAAGGGGACCTTTATAGTGGGCAGATAGACCCCGAAAGGTTTCGACAGACTCTTTAAATAAGACAGGGTGGATTTTTGGGATTGAAAGGGGGTTATAGGGGCCCCGAGATTTCATCATCCATGGCATGGTTTTGCAAGGGGGTGGAACTATTACTTGTGGAGTGGAGGGCTCAGAGGGGCCCTGATAGTCCTGGGCTTAGCACCTTTTTTTGGTTTTCAATTGTGAAAAACCCTCCCCTTTTTAGGGGAATACCACTGTTTGTCTATTCCCCTTCCCCGTTTAACGGATTATACGAGAGGGGGAAAATCTCCCGGGTTGAAGAGTACTTTAAACCCCATTTGACTTTGTCCTGAGGGATGTCTAGAAGGGGGAAGTGTTGCAATCGGCAGGCTCATATATAAACTAATTTCTCATCAGCCATCTAGACATGAGAATATTAAATCTTTGATAGATTTGTCATTTGATCCAAAATTGGTTTCCCTTTAAACCCTTTTGGAAAATTATCATAGGGAGCCTTTGCAAATGTTTTGTTAAGCCTCCTTTAGGTTTTTGCATTTTATGAAAAGGGCTTTGGGGGGAGCCCTGACCAAAAATGGCGTCCCCGGGAAAAAAAACAAGAGCAGCAAGAATTCAGCAACTCACTGACACAAGGCCGAGAGCGGGGAGCGAAATGGGGGTCAAAATGAAAGAATCCTTGCTAAAAAAAGGGGCCCTAGTTTAGCTTGGTGAGTAAATGGGAAAAAAAAAAAAAGATCAGTTTTGGGGAAACTCCCCTGCCTGTTTTTAAAAAACAGCGGCACTCGGGCGCGCATGGGTGGGCCCGAGGGGACTATCAAAATTGGGCGAAATTTTCCGGGGAAAAACGGTCCGCAAAAAGGGCAAAAATTTCCCCAAGGAAGATCTATCAGGTCGGTAAGCTCGGGCGAACAAAAACGTATGGTAAGCCTAAGCAAAACCCCGTTTTTTATTTTAACGACTCGGGAATACAATGTCAAGCAAATCAAGCCAAACGCCCGCAGCTAGAAAACTAGCCGCCGCAAAAATTTGAAAATTATTGCAATCCAAATCACGGGGGAATAATTCACAGGGGACGGGGTGGCGTACACGCGCGTATCAGGTCGTAAAAATTCAAAAGCAGGAGCAGCTATCTACAGCGTCAGGAACTCGGGAAAGATGAGAAAATTTTCCCAATTTTTTGACTATTTATGCGTTCGCGGCATCTTTTCTCCCTACCAGGGGTTTGCAGAGGGCGCTGCCGCGCGGCAAAAGTAATAAATACCCGAAAAAATTTGGAAAACACTTCGGTTTTTTAAACCTGTGAGTAAACTGTCGGTCGAGGCAAGGAGGAAGGGACTTGGAAAGGGGGTGCCAAAAAGGCATCGTAAGGTGTTGCGTGATAACATCCAGGGGATCCCAAGCCTGCATCCGCCGTCTTGCTAGACGTGGTGGGGGTGAAGCTTCTCTGGCTGATCTACGAAGAGACCCGTGGTGTGTTGAAGTTTTCTTGGAAAATGTCTCCGAGTGCCGTCACATACACTGAGCCGCTAAAAGGAAGACCTCCCGCTATGGGTGTGTCTATCTTTTAAGAGGCGGGACGTACTCTGTACGGTTTGGGGTTAAAAAACCTGCAACTTCATACATTTCATCATTCATCCCCTTTACCGTCCCCCTAAAAAAGGCCCTTTTCAGGCCAAAAAATTTTGACCCCTTTTTAAAAAAATTAATTTTCATAAAAAACGGAATTCTTATTAAAAATATTTAAAAGTAGAAGTTAGGACCAATTTTTTGGGCCCTGTAGGGGCCTGTGCACGTTAAATCCTTCTTATGAGCAAATTTTGCGTATAAAATCACTTTTTTTTCCATTAAAAGTTCAAAACGCCTTTTTATTTCTTTTACCATTGTTTAAATTTTTTTAAATTTGCATTGTTGTCGAATTTAGCTTTTTAAAAAGTCGCATGAATTATTAGTAAAGTCATAACAATGCTTCAATTACTTTTCCCTACTACCCTTGTTGATATTTTTTTTTTTTTTTTTTTTAAATTTCCCTTTTCTTATTACCTTTGCCGTAGTAAAAAATGATTGACTAATTTTTTTTTTTTTAAATTTTTTTAACGGTTTTCGTTGGGTGCCTGCTCAGGTGTCGGCTCGAACTTACTGCGGTATAAAAATTCGCCGCCCAAAAACCCCCGTGTAGCCTATGCGGAAGTTAATTCAATTTAGCTTACATTTTTGAATTTTTAAATTAAAAAAAAAAAAAAAAAGGGGGGGGGGAAAAGATGTTTTCCTTTTTTTTTTTTTATTAAAAATGAGTGTTTTTAAAATTTTTTTTGGGTCTAAAAAAACCGGGTTTTTTTTTTTTTGGGTTGTGGGGTGTTTTTTAAAACTTTTTTGTCTTTTTTTTTTGCGGGCCTTTTTTGGGGGGTTTCCCCACCCTTTTTTTTTGGGGTTTTTTAGCTTTTTTTTTGGGGGGGGGCCTTCGGCTTTGGGGTTTTGGGGAAACCAACCCTTTTTTGGGGGGGGGGGGGGGATTTGGGGGTTTTTGGGGGGGGCCCCTTTTTTGGGGGGGGGTCCCCCCCTTTTTTTTTTTTCACGGGTTTTTTTTTTTCTCAATTTTTTTCCCTTTTCGGCTTGGCTGCGGTTTTCCTTTGGGGTTTTGGGCGGGCCTTTGTTTTTTTGGGGGCGGGGGGGGGCCCTTTTCTCCCTTTGGGGCTTTTTCCCTTTTCCTTCCGGCTTTTTTGGGTTTTTTTCGGGCCCAAAAAAACCCCCCTTTAAAAAGGACCCGGGTGCCCCCCCTTTTTCCCCCTTGGGTTTTGGGGCGAGGGGTTCCGGGTTTTGCCCCCGGGCCCCACTTTTTTGGGTTTTATTTTTTTAAAAATGAAGGGGGCCAATTTCGGGCGGGGGTTTGGGGCCCCCTTTTTGGGGGTGGGAAACCTTTTGTTTTTTCTTGGGGGTTTTGGCGGGGGGGGCCCGGTCCCCCCCCCCTTTTTTCCAAAGGGCGGGGTTTGGGAAATCGACGAAAAAATACCCCGGGCCATTTGGGGGATGGGGGGGGGGGGATTTTTGGGGCCTTTTTTTCGGGGGGGCCCTTTTTTTTTTTTTTTGGGGGCCTTTGGGGGGGCCGGCCCCGGGGGAGGGGAAAAAAAGGGCGGGCTTTTTTTTTCAACCCATGTTTTCGCTAGGAAAATCTGAGGATCCAGGGGGACATAAAGTTTTAAAAAAACGTATAAAAACCCACGGGAAAAAAAAGTTGTGAGGCGAGTAGGGCTTCAAAAGGCGCCCCCCTTTACATCGTTCTTCTGAATGTCTCGCTGGTTTTGTGGCGGTGGGGGGGACGTTATGTGCGGGGAAGTTATAAAAAAAAAGGCTAAAAAAAAAATTTTTTAAAATTGAAACATTTCGGCTAGGATTTTTCATTTACCGTGTTAGCACGTTAATTCGAAAAGGGGCAAAAAATGGGGCTCGTTACTAAGCAGACCGGCCCGTAACGAGTGTTACCCGGGAGGCAAGGGCCCCCAGGGAAAGCAGGTTTGGGCCACAAAAACAGGCAGGCTCGAAAAAGAGCTCGGCCGGGGCAAACGTTGGGAGTTTAAAAGAAAAAAACCCAAATCGGTTTACCCAGGGGGGGCCGGTTTTTTACCGTCGCTATCCGTTGGAGGGATTTTTCCCGTCCGTTACCAAAAAGTCGGACCGGGAAAAACTTTTGACCCCGCCAAAAGTGCCTTTCCCAGCCGCTGGGTCAAGGAATAAAAAAAAATTCGCCCTTCAGGGGGGATTTCAAAAGGGGGGGGGGGACTGACTTGCGGGATCCAAGAGGGGCTCCGGGCCGTTTTTCAATGGTTCTCCCCAGGGGGAAAAAAAAAAGCCCCAGGCGGAGGGCCCTTACCTCGGTCGCGTTGGTTTTTGAGGGGGGGGGACCCACCCAACTTGTGTTGCCATTCCACGCCCCAAAGGCGGTGGTCAACCCCATCCCCCATGTGCCAAAAAAGGGGGAACATCCAAACCTTTGGCCCGGACGTAATCGTGGCGAGGGGGAGAGCTTAAACTTTTCACCAAAAAAAAAAAAAAAAAAAAAAAAAAAAACCCTCACACCCTAAATCAAAAAAACGGCCCTTTTTTTAGGGGGGCCAAAAAAATTATAATCTTTTTGCAATCAAAAAAGGCACCATTAAACCACCTCTTGAGCTAAAGCTAAGTGAAACACTAATATACTTGGGTTGGCCCCCCCCCCCCCCCCCCCCCCCTTTTTTTTTAAAAAATCCAAAAAAAAAAAAAAAAAATATTATTTTTCACAGCCCTGGCACTTTATTTACAAATTAACAAATTTATAGTTTTAAAATATGTAATAATTTTGGCCGCGGCGGTAGAAAAAAGGGAAAACCGTTTCAGTTTCAAAAAAAAAAAGGCGGTAAGGAGGGGGGATGGGGGCCACCCCACCTTTTTGGATTTGGTTTATCCTCCGCCGTTCTCCTTCTTTTTAAAAAAAAGTTTATTGAGAAAATCCCCATTTTAATAAGGGCCTTTTTATTTTAAAGGGATATTTTTTGTGGATTGGTTTTGTTTTGTTTGTTTGGATATTTTTGCCCTTGAAGGGGAAAGGGGGGGGCCCGTTTGTTTTTTTTTTTTAGGTGTTGTTTGGAAAAGTGTGGTTTTAAGGCTTTATTTTTCGGGTATTCTTTGGGGGGCCAGAAAGGAAAAAAACAAGGCCTGGATTGTTTTTGGGCAAGTTTACACCACATTGAAGCGATGGTGGGGAACTCCCAGAGAGGGGAAGGCCCCTTTGTTTTCCAAAATTTTCCTCGTCGTTTACGGGGGGAGGCCGAAGCTGAAAAGGATGTCTTAGGGGTGGGGATTGATTTCCTAGTCTTCTTGGGTGGTCTCTAGGCGGGGGGGGGGGAATTGCCAAGCCCAAACGCGAGGGAAAAACCTTTCAGCTGGCCCAAAAGTTACTCCAAAAAAAACAAACACAAACAAGAGGGCCTAGGTAAGGGAACTGGGGGGGCAAACCCAGGGCCACCACCTCGGGCCTCGGGGGCATTAATTTGGCCTTTTTCTGGAGGAAGGGACGGAATGGGGATAACGGCCTGGGAACGGGAAAACTGAAAAAAAAAAAGCCCGCACGGTTGGAATTCGAGTTACTTTGCTCTTTCCCTTTTACTTTTACCCGCCTTTGCCTCGGGGTCCTGGGGACATGAATTTTATAGGGTTTGATTCTGGGGGTATTGAAAAAAACTCTAAAAAAAAAGAGGAGAAATGCCACCCCCACCAACTTTTTCCAAAAAAATTTCCGTTTATATTAAAGGATGTGGCTGGAACTTTCCGGGAACCCCAACCAATCAAGGTTCGCTTCTTTTTTTCCCCACTTCCTCGCAACCTTCCCCCATTGCAAAAGGCGGCCCCAACCCACCCAACCCTCCGCGCTGCTCTCTCTTCCTCTCTGGTGTAAAATGGAAAGAGTGAAAACAACCGGGAATGATTTTAAAAAAAAAAATTTATTCAATTAAATTGGAAAATTTAATAAAAAAAAAAGCGGGCTTTTCCTCCGCGGGGGCCCGGGGGGGGGGATGTTGTTGCGTGGGGGAAAAAAACGCGTAAAAAAAAAAACCGGGGGCCCACGCGGGTCGTGCCGTTTTTTTGTTTTTTCCCTCCCGGCGTTAATATCGCAATTAATGGAAAATGTGCCCCCCGGCTTTTGTTGGATTAAAAAATTTTCGGGGGCATTTAAGGGGGTTTTTTTTTTGGTCCACGGGGGAAAAAAAAAACCCAAAGCAATTCGAAAAAAAAGGGAAACAAGAAGGGGGAAAAAAAGAAGTTTTGCTTAAAAAAAAAAAAACGCATCCCATTGTTAAAGATTAATTGAAAATTAAAATCGGCAAAAAAATTTTTAAAAAATTTTAAAAAAAAAAAAAAAAAAAAAAAAAAAAAAAACCAGTTGTTTTAAAAAAAAAAAAAGGTTGGTTTTTTTACCAATTTTTTTTTAACACGGGGGGAAAAAAGTCGATATTAAAAAAAAAAAAACTTTAAACGTTCGTTTAGAAAAAAAATAAAATTTTTTAAAGGGCCACCCAGGACCCCAAAAAAAAAAAAAACCCACGGGCCAAAAGATTTGGGGGTCGTTTCGTCTTTTTTTGAACCACCAAGGGGGCCCCTTGGGGCTTTTTTTTTTTTTTTTTCTTTTTTTAAAAAAAAAACCCAAAAAAAATTGGAAAAACCGCACACCGGGGGGGGGGCCTTTATTTTTAGGGGTTGATATTTATATTTGGAAAATCAATTGACGGGAGCCCCCAAAAAAACTTTTATTTAAAAAAAACTTAGGGGCATTAAAAGCAGGGGGGGAACGGAAAAACTTTTCTTTCCGGATTCAACCGAAAAGGGGCAAAAAAAACCCATCGGGCCGGGGTCAGTAACCTTTGGGGGTGGAAACCAAAACCGGGGGGGAAAAAAACCCCCCCGCGTTGCGTTTGGCAAATTTTTTTTTGGGCCCTTTTTTTTAAAAAATAAAAAAAGCTTTTAAAAAAATTTATTTTACCCAAAATTTTTAAAAAAATTTGGGGGGGGGGGGGGGGGGGGGCCCCCCCCCTTTGTTGGGGTTTACTTGGAATTTTTTTCCAAGATAAACTTTTTTTTTCCAAAAATCCGTTACCCCCTTTTTTAAAGGGGGAAACAAATTACAAAAGGGGGGGGGGGGGGAAAGAATGATTTTGGTTTTGGGGGGTTTTTGTAAGGGAGTGGTTGATTAATTTGGGGGGGGATTTGTGTCCCAGTAGGGGGGGGTTGTGGGTTTTAAAAAAAAAAAATTTTTGGCCTGAAAAAAAAGGGGCCTTGGGTGGTGGGGGGGGGGAAGAATTTTTATTGGAAGCTGGTGTTTATTTGGTAAAAAAGGGGGGGCCCTTGGTTTCCTTTAGAAGACCCGGGGCGTTTTTTGCCCAATTTTTCGGGGAGCAGGGTCGCCCACGGGGGGGGGGTCTGGAAAAAAATTTCCCGGGGGAAATTTTTTGATGGTGCTCCCGGCTTCAAGGGGGGACTTTGTAGGATGTCTAAAAATAGCGGGGAAAAGGAAGGGGGGGGGGACTTCCTTTTCCTTTGCGGCTTCTTTCCTCTTTTCTTTTTGGTTTTCACCCAGGGCAACGGGGACAAAGCCTTTTTGGGGCCTTTACCCGGCCTTTCTTGACGGGCTTTTGCCAGGGGATTTGCTTTGGGTGGAGGGGGGCCATTGATGGCGAAAAAAAAAACTTTTCGATAAAATTCAAACTAGGCGGGGAAAGTTGGGGATGAAAAAAATTTCCCCAATTGTTTTTGGGGGGGGGGGGGGGACTTTAAAAATTATGCGTTTCAAGGGCGGGGCACTTTTTCTTCCCTAACCAATGTGGGGATTGGGCAGAGGGGCCGCTGCCCCGGACGGCGGGCAAAAAGTAAAAAAAAATTACCCGAAAAAAAAAAAATTTTTGGGGAAATTTTTCAAATCACTTTTCGGGTTTTTGGTGGGAATTTCCCTTGTGAGGGTAAAAAAAAAAAAAACCTTGGTATTTTCTTTGGGGGGTCGAGGCAAAAGGAGGGAAAAAAGGGACTTGGAAAAAAGGCGGGGGTTTGGCCAAAGAGGGACAAAAAATCGTTAAGTGTTGCCGTCGTTTGGGATAAACCATTTTGCGGGGTATTCCCCAACAAGGCCGCCATCCCCGCCGTACTTGCTAGGGACACGTTGGTGGTGTTGAAAAAGGCGTATTCCTCTGGGTTATTGGAAATTTACGAAAAAGAGGGGGGGGGGGGACCCCGTGGTTGTGGTTGAAGGTTTTTCTTGGGAAAAAATGTCATTTACGGAGAGCCCCGGTTCAACATTTAAACCACTGAGCCCCCCACGCTAAGAAGGAAGGACGTCAACCGCTAGGAATGTCGTCTATGGGCTTTGAAAAGAGGGGCAGGGGGGGAGGACGTTTACTTTTCTGTTTTCTTACGGTTGTTTTTCGGGCGGTTAAAAAACAAAAATCCTTGCAAAAAAAAACTTTCATAAATTTTTATTTTCTATTCATTCCCTTCAACCGTTCCCATTTAAAACACGGGGCCCTTTTTTCAGGGCCAAAAAAAAAAATTTATGGGGAAAACACCCACTTTTAAAAAAAAAAACATTAATTTTTCATAAGAAAAAACAGGGGGATTTTCTTAGTTAAAAAAAATAAACTTTAAAATGGTAGAAGTTTAAGGGGACCAATATTCTGCCCGTTTGTAGAGGGGGGCCTGGTGCCCCACGTTTAAAAAATCCTTCTTTATGAAGCAATTCTTTTGCGTTATAAATTCAACTTTTTTTTACCAGTTTGTTTAAAAAATGTTCAAAATTCGCCTTTTTTCTATTACTTTATTTTACCCATTGTTTTTTAAACATTTATTTTAAAATTTGCATTTTGTTGTCGGAAAAATTTAGCCTTTTTTTTTAAAAAAAATGTCGACAATGGAAACTAGATTTTTAGTTAAAAAAAGTCATAAAACAAATGCTTTCCAATTACTTTTCCCTAACTTACCATTGTTGATATTTTTTTTTTTTTTTTTTAAATTCCCCCGATTTTTTTTCGTTTATTTACTTGTTGCCGGTATGTAAAAAAAAAACGAATGATTAGGGGGGACTATTTTTTTTTTTAAATGGTGTTTTTTTTTCAATAAACGGTTGCATGGCGTTGGGTGCCTGCTCAGGTTTTTGTTCGGCCGTAAACTTGACTGCGGCTTATAAAAAAAAACTTTACCAGCGCCAATAAAACCCTCGGTGGTTAAGCTCTTTAGTTGGCGGGGACGTTTAATTCAAAATTTTAGGCTTTTTACCATTTTGAATTGTTTTTAAAAAAAATTATTAAAAAAAAAAAAAAAAAAAAAAAAAAAAGGGTGGGGGGGGGGGGGGGGGGGGGGAAAAAATGGGGATATGTGGTTCCTTTTTTTTTTTTTGTTTTAATATTGAAGGTGTTAATATAATTTTTTTTTGGGCATCTGGGAAAAGAAAGGGGGGCGTTTTTTTTTTTTTTTGTTTTTAGGGTGGCTGGGTGTGTGTGTAAACCAAAAACAAAAAACTGTTCAGTCTATTTTTGAGCTGGCCTTTTGGGGGTGGCAGCATTTTTAGGGGGTTCTTTAGCTTTTTTGCTTTTGGGGTGCCTTTCGGCTTGGCAGCTTGGGAACCAAGCCCCTTTTTTAGGAGTGGGTTGGAGGGGGGACTGGGGCCTTGGCGGGGCCTTTTTTTTGGGAGGGGAGTTTTCCGGTCCCTTATTGAGGGGCGGGCTTTTTTCTTCTTCAAAACCTTTTTTGCCGCGCTTTGGCCTTGCAGGGTTTTCTTAGGCTGCGGGGGCCTTTGCTTTTTGGGCCAGGGGGAAAAGGGGGCGGGGGGGCTTTTACTGCCTTGGGGCTTTTTTTTTCACCCCTTCACTGGCATTTTTGGTTCTTCTGGCGGGAAAGCGTCAGCTTGGAAAAAGAAAGCCGGTAGGCACCCTTTTTCCCTTTGCGTCTTTGGGACGAGGGGGAATTCCGGGACTGGGGACCACGGCCACATTTTCTTTCAAGGTATTTTCTTAAATGGGGCGGAAGGGTTTTGGTTCAATTCGGGGTTCGGGAGTGGAAATCGAACCCTTTGTGGTGGGCCAAACCGATGTGCTTTTCTGATGGGCCTTGCAGAGAACGACTCCACCACCGCTTTCTTTTCCAAAAGCGGTTGATGGGCATCGACGGAACCCATATCCGGGGGGCCACTTTTGGGGGACCATTGGGTTGGGGGGCAGCAGGTTTTGGGGCCTTTTTTTGGGGCACGGGGGGGCGGGCCTTTTGCCTTTTTTTTGGGCGTGGGGGGCCCGGCGGGGGTAGGGGGGCCAACGGAAATTTTTTTCGGGAAATGTTTTCGCTGGGAAAAAATCTGAGATCAAAAAAAATTTAAAACTATAACCCCGAAAGTTTGAGCGAGTAGCTTCAGCCCCCCCTACATCGCCCCTTTTTTAAATTCGTGGTTTGCGTGACTTATGGGGCCCTTTAAGTTTTTTAAAAAAAGGTTTAAAAAATTTTTAAAAATTGACTTTTTCGGGCTAATTTTCATACCTTTGAAAGCACGAAATCAAAAGAAAAGGCCGTACAAAGAAAGCCGCCCGAAAGGGGCCCGGAGGAAAGGCCCCCCCGGGAAAAACCCATTTCCCAAAAGGGGGCCCGCTCAAAAGGAGGGGCGCCGGAAAAGGGTTTGGGGTTGGGGAAAACCCCCATCTTTACAGGCCCGGGGTTACCGTCGCTCCCCGTGGGGATCCCGTCGTTACCAAAATCGCCCACAAAATTTTTTGATCCCCAAGCTCCCTTTTCCAGCGTTTGGGGTCAGAAAAATGGGCTCAGGTTTTTTTTTTTTTTAAAGACTGACCGGCGATTCCAAAACCCCGCCGTCTTTCCCTTTTCCGGGAAACCAGCGAGGCCTACTCGTCGGTTTTTTTGAGGACCCCAACTTGGGGTCCCAATCCACCCCAAAGGGGGGTCCCCCCTTTCATCCCAAAGGGAAACAAACCAACTTCCCCGGGAGTATCCGTGGCGGAGGGGGCCTTAAAATTTTCCCCCCCCCAAAACTCACCCCAAAATAAAAAGGGCCCCTTTTAAAGGGCCAAAAATATTTGCATAAAGCACTTTACCCTTAGCAAGCTAATTGAAAAATTAATTTGGGTCCCCCCCCCCCCCCCTTTTTTTTTAAAAATAAAAATATTATAAACCCCCTGCATTTTCAAATTTTTATTTATTTAAATATGGAATATTGCCGCGCGTAGAAAGAAACCGCCCGGTTTTTAAAAAGGGGCTAGGGGGAAAGCCCCCACTTTTGATGTACCCTTCCCCGTCTCCTTTTTTAAATTTATGAGATCCCTTTAAATACTTTTTTTAAAGGGATATGTGTGTTTGGTTTTTGTTTGATTTTTTTTTGGCCTGAAGGGCCGTTTGTTTTTTTAATTTTTTTTGGTGGGAATTTGGGGTTTAAGCTTTCTTTTTTCCGTCTTTTGGGCAGAAGGGAACAGCTTGGATTTTTTGGCAGTCCCAAAAATTTTGGAGCGATGGGGGACTCCAGAGAGAACCCTTTTTTCAATTCCCTTTTCCCCCCCGTTTTACGGATGGCGACGTTTAAAGATTTTTTTTCAGGAAATTCTGTTATTTCTTTTTGGTCTCTAACGGCATTGCCACCCCAAACTCAGAACCCGGGCGGGCCCGAAATTTTCCCAAAAACCGCGCGGGGTTTGGGACCGGGAATTCACCCAGGCCCCTCGGATCGAAAAATTTGCCTTTCGGAAAAGAGATGGATCCCGGCCGGCGGGGGGGAAACTAAAACCCCCGGCCCCGGCTGGATGAGTTTTGCTTTTTCCCCTTTTAATTTACCCCTTTCCCTCGCCCTTTGAAGATTTTGGGTTTTTGATGGGTAGAAAAATCTAAAGAGAAAAATGCCCCAACTTTTCAAAATTCTTTTTAAAAAAAGGTTTTGGTTAAAATTTTCCGCCCCCCCAATATTTTCGTTCCTTTTTCCCCCCCCGCCCCCTTTCCCCCACTGCAGCGCCCCCACCCCCCCCCCCCCCGGCTCCCCCTCTCCTCTTTTAAATGGGAGGGGTGACACAAAGTTTTTTAAAAATTTATAAAATTAAAATTAAATTTTTAAATAAAGCGGTCCTCGCGGCCCCCGACGGGGGGAATGTTGTTTGTTTGTAAAACGCGTAAACCCCGGGCCCCAACCTTTCCCCTTCCCGGGCTTTGCTTTCCCCCCCCCGCGCGTTTTTAACTCGAAAATGAATGAAAGTGCATCGCTTGGGTTTTAAAAATTGGGTCTTTAATGTTTTTCCCGGAAACAAAAAAAAAACTTTAAAAAAAAGGCAAAAAATTTGGTGGGAAAAAGAAAGTTTGCTAAAAACCATCCCCATTGGTTGAAAATAAAAAAATTAAATGGGAAACAATAAAAATTTTTAAAAATAAGTTTAAAACATTTTGAAAAAAAGTTGGTTTTACATTGTTACATTTTGAAAAGTCAAATTAAAAAGGGTTTAAATCTTTTCGTAGAAATGATAAAAGCCCGGGAGTCAAAAACCCGGGCCCGTTTTAAAGTCGTTGCGTTTTTTTGGGAAACCCAAACAATCGGTTTTTAGGTATTTTTTTTTTTTCCCTTTTTAAAACTGATAACGCACTTTCCCGGGGCCCTTTTAGGGTTTGATATTACTTTTTTTGGGAATAAATTGGGGGAAAGTCAAACTTATATAAACTACTGAAATTTAATAGCAACTCCCAAACGGAAATTACCATTTTTTGAAAAACGGTTCTCGCCGATCACCGAAGTAAAAGCAAAATCGGGGGGCCGGTAAAATTTATTTGGGGAGGGGGGACCACCGGGGGGGGGAAAAAACACCCGTCCCGTTGGCATTTTTTTTCCCTTTTTTTTAAAAATTAAAATTTAAATTGGTTTAAATTAGGGTTTTACCATTTTATAAAATTGGAAACCCATCTTTGTTGATACTTTTTAAATTTAAAATATTCTATTTTAAAATCTTTTACCCTTTTTAAAGAATCAATTACAGACGAAGGATAGTTTCGGTTTCGTAGGGAGTGTTAATTTTTTTTTTTTGGGGGGGGTTTTTTTTTTTGGGGGGGGAAAAGGGGTTTGGGGGGGGGGGGTTTTTTTGGGGGGGGGGGTTTTTAAAAAAACCTTGGGTTTCCCCCCCCCGGGGGGGTTTTTAAGGGGGGGGCCCGGGGGGTTCTTTTTTGGAGGGGGGGGTCGGGGGGAAAAAAAAAAGGGTTGGAAAATTTTTTAAAAAAAGGGGGGGGGGCCCTGGGGGCCTTTTAAAAGGGGGGGGGGAAACCCCCCCCTTTTTTTTTTTTAAAAAAGGGCCCTTTTCCCCTTTTTTTCCCAAACCCCCTTTTTTAGGGTTTTTTTTAAATTTTTAAAAAGGGGGGAGGAAATTTTTTAATTTTTTTTTTTAAAAAGGGGAAAAAAAAAAAAAAAAAAAAAAAAAAAAAAAAAAAAAAAAAAAAAAAGGAAAAAAAAAAAAAAAAAAAAAAAAAAAAAAAAAAAAAAAAAAAAAAAAAAAAAAAAAAAAAAAAAAAAAAAAAAAAAAAAAAAAAAAAAAAAAAAAAAAAAAAAAAAAAAAAAAAAAAAAAAAAAAAAAAAAAAAAAAAAAAAAAAAAAAAAAAAAAAAAAAAAGGGGGAAAAAAAAAAAAAAAAAAAAAAAAAAAAAAAAAAAAAAAAAAAAAAAAAAAAAAAAAAAAAAAAAAAAAACCCTTTTTTGGGGGGGGAAAGGGGGGGGGAAAAAAAAAACCCCCTTTTTTTTTCCCAAAGGGGGGGAAAAAAGGGGGAAAAAAACCCCCAAAAAAAAACCCTTTTGCCCGGGGCCCCGGGGGGGGGGGGTTTTTTTGGGGGTTCCCGGGAAAAAAAGGGGGGAGGGGCCCCGGGAAAGGGGGGGGGGAAAGGGGCCGGGGGCCCCCCCGAACCCCCCCAAAAAAACCCCTTCCCCGGGGGCCTTGGGTTTAAAACCCCCCCGGGGGCCCCCAAAACCCCCCCGGGGGGGGGGGGCCCCCAAAAAAAGGGGGGGCCAAAAAAAGGGGGGGGGGGGGGGGGTTTTTTTTTTTCCCAAAAAAAAAAAATTTTCCCCCCCCAAAAAAGGGGGCCCCCCCTTTCCCCCTTTTTCCCCCCCCGGGGGCCCCCCCCCCCCCAAAACCCCCCCCAAAGGGGGGCCCCCGGGGAAAAAAAGGGGCCCCCCAAAAGGGGGGAAAAACCCCCCCCCCCCCCGGGGCCCAAAAAACCCCCCCCCCCAAAGGGGGGGCCCCCCCCCTTTTTTGGGAAAGGGGGGCGGGTTCCCCCCCCTAAAGGAAAATTCCCCGGGGGGGGGAAAAAAATTTTCCCCCCAATTTGTTTTTGCCTTGGCCGGGCAGGACTCCGTGGTCCCTCCCCGGGATTAAACCCGACCCCCCCATTCCGGAGGTAATCGGAAAGCCCGGGTCCCAGGAGGGAAAAAGGATTTGCGGAAAAAGGTAACCAAAACGGACCCCTTCCCCATTTGTTAGATATGAATTAAACGGCACCCAAAATTTAATTCCTTTTCCCTGAGGGTTTCAACACTTTGGGTCGTAAAAGTTTTCCCTAAATTATTAAATTTGAAGGGTTTTTCCCAAACCCCGGAGATTAAGGGTTCCTGGAACCGGCAAGGCAGGATTTTTCCGCCACTCCATGAAACCCCCCTTTTCAAACGGTTTAAAAACCTTTGCCCCGCCCCAAGGATCCAGAAAATCCCGCCGTTCCCGGAAGGAAAAATTAAACGGGGGTCCCAGGGGGAAAACCGGGGCCCCCATCTCCTTTTTAAATTGTTGTTAGAATTAAGAATTTTCCCAAAAAAGCAACCTCCGGGGAAAAATTCCTTCGCCATCGGGAAAGAATTCAACCCCATGTAAAGGGCCAAATTTGGACTTAGAGAGGGAAGGAAAAATTTTTGGCCTGGGCCCGATTCCCCCCGGGGGAAAAACCCCAAACGTGTGAACGCGGTCCCCCACCTGTTTTGGGCCCCCCTCCGGGGGCCAAGCCCCCAAAAGGGACCCCCCGGTGCCCCGTAGAAAACCCAAGGGCCCCCCCTCCAAATTCAAGGACCCTGTCCCTTTTTGGCCCCTTGCCGGAAAAGCCACGACTCTTCGGGACTTTATTAAAACAGAAGGACCCCCTCCGCCCCCCGCGCAAGGGGGTTTTGGGCTTCCCCCTTCCCCTTTAGGGGCCCCCTTTCAAAACCCCTTTTGTAAATTTTCCCTTTTTGATTTTTTCGTTTTTCAAAAAGGGGGGCGCGCCGAGGCCAAAATTTAAATTACCGATTTAAATTTTCACATTGGGGTTTTTGAATCCGGGTGAGAAAACATTTTGGGTCGAGGCAAAGGGGGAAAAGGGTTTGGAAAGGGGGGCCAAAGGCATCGAAAGGGTGTTGGGATAACATCCAGGGTTCACCAACCCGCCATCCGCCTCTTGCTAGACGTGGGGGTGGAAGCGTACTCTGGTCTGATCTACGAAGAGACCCGTGGTGTTTTGAAGGTTTTTTTGGAAAATTCACCCAGATCCCGTCACATACATAGCCGAAAGAGGAAGACCGTCAACCCGTAGGGATGTCGTCTTTTGGGTTTTTAAAGGGCGGGACGTACTCTGTACGGTTTCGGCGTTAAAAATCCTGCAACTTCATACATTTCATCATTCATCCCTTCACCGCCCCAAAAAAAACCCCCCTTTTCGGGGGCAAAAATTATGACACACTTTTTTAAAACATTAATTTTTCATAAAAAACGGGAATTTTTAGTTAAAAATTTTTAAATGTAGAAGTTAGGACCTTTTCTCCCGTGTAAGGGGCCTGGTGCCTTAAACCTTCTTATGACAATTCTGCGTAAAAAACATTTTTTTCCCAGTGAAAAAATTTTAAAATCGCCTTCTATTATTTTATACCTTTGTTTAAATTTATTTTAAATTTGCTTGTTGTCGATTTAGTTTTTTAAAAATGTCACAATGATTATCTAGAAAATTTCAAAACAAGCTTCAATTTTTTCCCACTACCTTTTGATTTTTTTTTTTTTTTTTTTAATTCCGATTTTCGTTATTCCTTGTCCCTTATGTAACAATGATTAGACTAATTTTTTTTTTAAAGGGTTTCATAACGGTTGCGTTGGGTGCCTGCTCAGGTGTGGGCTGTAACTTGTGCGGCTAAAAAAATTACGCCCCCAAAACCCTCGTGAGCTCTAGTGCGACGTTAATTCAAATTTAGTTTACTTTTTTGAATTTAAATTTAATAAAAAAAAAAAAAGGGGGGGGGGGGGGAAATGATGTTTTTTTTTTTTTGTATTATATGAGTGTTTTTATATTTTTTGCTCAAAAAGAGCCTTTTTTTTTTTTTGTAGGTGTGTGTGTTTTAAAACTGTTCATCTTTTTTTTTAGCTGCCTTTTTGGGTGCACCTTTTTAGGGGTTTTTAAAGCTTTTTTGCTTTGGGTCCTTCGGCTTTGCAGCTTTGACACCCTTTTTGGAGTTTTGGGTTTGGGCCGGCCTTTTTGGGATCGCCTTTTTTGCGCTGGCTTTTTTCCCTAAAACCTTTGGGCCTTGGGCTTGGTGCAGGTTTCTTACTGGGGCCTTTTGTTTTTTTGGAGGGGAAGCGGTTTTTTTACTCCCTTGGGCTTTTTCACCTCCTTCACGGGCTTTTTGGTTTTCGGGCCGAAGCGCTCAGCTTGAAGACCCGGGTAGCACCCTTTCCCTTGTCTGGACGAGGGATCCGCGACCCGGCACTCTTCGGGTATTTCTTAATAAAGGGGTGCAATGGGGTCGAGATCGCCTTGTGGTGGGCCCGATGGCTTCTTGATGGCCTGCAAGACATCCACCCCCCTTTTTAAAAGCGGTGAGGCATCGACGCCCAAAAAAAATCGGCCACTTTGGGATGGGTGGGGCGCATTTTTGGGGCCTTTTTGCGGCGGCCTTTCCCTTTTTTTTAGGCGGGGCGGCGGCAGGGGTAGGGGAAAGGGCAGCATTTTCTTCAGACATTTTTTTTCGTAGGAAATTGAGATCAAAAAAAAAGTTTAAAAACTAAACACGAAGTTGTGAGCGAGTAGCTTCAGCCCCCCCTACACGTCTTCTGATTCGCGGTTTGCGTAAAAGTATTCCCGTGAAGTTTAAAAAGGCTAAAAAATTTTAAAATGACATTCTGGCTAGATTTTCATACTGTAGCACGTAATCGAAGCATGGCTGTACTAAGGAAGCCGTAAGGGCCCGGGAGGCAAGGCCCCCAGGAAGCTTGGCCAAAAGGCCGTCAAAAGAGCGCGCCGGCAACCGGGGGAGTTAAGAAACCCCATGTTCAGGCCCGGTACGTCGCTCTCCGTGAGATCCGTCTTCCCAAAAAGTCACCGAACTTTGATCCGCAAGCTCCCTTTTCCAGGTTTGGTCAAAAAATCGCCAGGTTTTCAAGACTGACCTCGATTCCAGAGCTCCCCCGTCATGGCTCTCCGGGAACCGCGGGCCTACCTCGTGGGTTTTTTTTTTGGGGAACCCCAAACTTGTGTCCATCCACGCCAAGCGTTCACCATATGCCAAAAGGGACATCCAACTTGCCCGACGAAATCCGGGGCGAGGGGCTTAACTTTCACAAAACTCACCCTAAACAAAGGGGCCCTTTTTTTGGGGGCCAAAATATATCTTGCATCAGCACATACCCTCTAGCTAAGCAAATTAAATAATATAAATTGGGGGTCCCCCCCCCCCCCCCCCCCCCTTTTTTTTTTAAAATAAAATTTTATACGCCTGCTATACAAAAAATTTTTTATTTAAATATGAAAATATTGCCGCGCGTAGAAAAAAAACCTTCATTTAAAAAGGCTAGGGGGAGCCACCACTTTTGATGTATCCTTCCGCCGTCCCTCTTTTTAAAGTTTATGAGATCCTTAATAGCTTTTATTTTAAGATATGTGTGTTGTTGTTGTTTTGATTTTTTTTTGGCCCTGAAAGGGCCGTTTGTTTTTTTAGGTTTGTGGAAGTGTGTTTAAGCTTTTTTTTGGGGTCTTCTGGCAGAAAAACACCCTGGATTTTGGGGCGACACCACCTTGAGCGATGGTGACTCCGGAAAGCTTGTTAAAATTCCTCGTCTTACGGAGGGCGAGCTGAAGAGTCTAGGGGATATCCTAGCTTCTTGTTGTCTCTAGCGGCATTCCCACCCAACTCGAAAACCCTCAGCCCCCAAGTATCCAAAACAGCGGTAGGTAACTGGAGCACCACACCCACTTCGCTGGGCATAATTGCCTTTTCGGAAAAGACGAGGGATACGGCCAGGGGAAACTGAAGCCCGGAGGCTGGATCGAGTCTTGCTTTTTCCCTTTTTATTTTCCCGCCTTTGCCTCGCCCCTGACAGATTTATGGGTTTTGAGGGGTATGAACCTAAAGAGAGAATGCCCCCAACTTTTAAAAATTCTTTTTATAAAAGATTTGGCTAATTTTTCCCCCCACCAATCGTTCGCTTTTTTTTTTTTTTTTTTTTTTTTTTTCCCCACTCCTCGCCACCTTCCCCCCACTGCAGCGCCACCACCCCCCCCTCCGGCTCTCTCTCTCTTCGGGAATGAGAGTGCACAAAATGTTTTTTTAAATTTTATCAAAAAAATTTGAATTTAATAAAGCGGCTCCTCGCGCGCCCGAGCGGGGGACTTTTGTTGCGTAGCAAGCGTGCCCCGGCCCCGCGGTGTGCCGCTTTGCGTCCCCTCCCCGGTTAAAATCGCAATGAATGAAATTGTTCGCATTGGGATTAAATCTGGTCATAATGTTTATTGCCGGGTAAAAGAAACAAAGAAATTCGAAAAAGGCAACAATGATACGGAAAGTAATTTTGCTAAAAAGCTCTCCTTGTTGAGATAAATGAAAAAAGGGGCAACAATACAATTTAAAAAAAGCTTAAACATTGTAAAAATTTTGGTTTCTACATTGTTACACTTTAAAAAGCGTTTAAAAACTTTTAAATCGTTCGTTAATGATTTTAAAAATGCACCAATCAGAAACAGGGCAGATTTAGTCGTTGCTTTTTTTGTGAACCAAGCAATCGGCTTTAGGTATTTTTTTTTTTTTTTTTTAAAAAACGGGAATCCCCAATTTTCCCGGGGCCCCCTTTTTTTGGGGGTTTATTTTTTAACTTTTTTTTGACAATTAAAGGGGGGAAAAAAAAATTTTAAAAAAAAAAACTATTTGCATTAAAAAGCGGGGGGAAGGGCCCAAAGGGCCATCCCATGTTAAAAAATTTTCCCGGGTTTTCTGTCCGCCCCCAAATTTTAAAGGGGAAAAAAAAAAAGGGGGCCGGTCGTCTTGGGGGGGGGGCCCCCACCGGGGAAAAAAACCCGCCCCCCGTTGGCTTTTTCTTTTTGTTTTTTTTAAAATTTTTGGGGAAAGAATTTTTTTAAAATTATGTTTTTCCTTTTTT
This sequence comes from Oedothorax gibbosus, assembly GCA_019343175.1. Classification (NCBI taxonomy): domain Eukaryota; kingdom Metazoa; phylum Arthropoda; class Arachnida; order Araneae; family Linyphiidae; genus Oedothorax; species Oedothorax gibbosus. Next base: position 25,472 of record JAFNEN010002098.1, read on the forward strand.
AAAAAAAATTGGGGCCCCCAATTTTTGTTGTACTTGGTTTTTTTTCAGAAAAATCAAATTTTTTAAATTTCGCCCCCCTTTTTTTAAAAAAAAATTCTTTTACGGGCCCCAAAATGTATTTGGGGGTTTTTTTTCAAAATTGGGGGGTTTTGTTTTTAGGGACGTTTTGGGGTTTTGTAAAAAAGGTGTGTGAAAAAAAATTTTTTGGGGGGCCCTAAAAAGGGGCCCTTTTGGGGTTTGGGGGGGGAAAAATTTTTTTGGGAGGGGTTTTTTTGGGGTTAACCCCCTTTGGGTTTTCCCCCCAGGGGGGAGGGCCCTTTGTTTTTCCAAAATTCCCCGGGGGAGAAAGGAGCCCCAAGGGGCATTTTTTTTTCCCCGACTGGGGGGAGGTGCCCCTTTTTTTTGGTAGTGAAAGGCAGAGGATTGGGGCAGCGATTTTTTTCCAAAGAGGGTGGGGGGGACAAAAGGGTTTTTTAGGGGGCCCGGGGTTTTGGCGGAAAAAGGCCATTTTTGGGGGGAAAAAATTTGTTTCAAATTTTGTGATGAAAAAAAAGCAAAGGGGGGGGACTTTCCTCCGTTTTCCTTCCTCTTTTTTTTTTCCAACCGGGACACCTTTTGGGGGGGGTTTTTTCCCCCGGGCCCCTTTTTTGACGGTTTTTTCCCCGATGCTTGGGGGGGCCCATGTTTGGGGGAAAAAAAAATTTTGATACCCAAAAAGCAAAAAGGGGGGAAAAATTTTTTTTCCCCAAATTTTTTTTGGACTTTTTTTTTGCTTTTCAGCGGATTTTTTTTTCTCCCTCCCGGGGGGTTTTTGGGGAAGGGGGCTGCCAAACGGGGGGCAAAAAAATAAAAAAACCCAAAAAAAAATTTTTAATTTTTTTAAACTTCGGTTTTTTAACCCCGTAAAAAAAAAACAGGTCGGGGGGGGCCCCAAAGGGGGGAAAAAAAGGGTTGGGAAAAGGGGGGGGGCCAAGGGGCCCTTTTGGGAAAAGGGTTTGGGGCTTGGATAACATCCCGGGTTTACCCCCCAAACCCCTTTCCGCCGTTTTCCCCGGGGGAGGGTGGGGTGGGGAAGGGGTTTTCCTTTGGTCTGTTTTCAAAAAAAGGGGGGACCCTGGGGTTTTGGGAAGGGTTTTTTTGGGAAAAAAAGCACCCGGGGACCCCTCACTTTTCCCAACCGGGGCACCTAAAGGGAAAAACCCCTCACCGCTAGGGGTTTTCTTTCTATCCCTTTTAAGAGGGGGGGGGAATTTTCTCTGTAGGGTTTTTTTTGGGGTTTAAAAAAACCTCCCAACTTCTTTTTTTCATCTTAAATTTAACCCCCTTTTACCGCCCCCATAAAAAAGGGCCCCCTTTTTGGGGGCCAAAAAAAAAAATTTTGGAAAATTTTTTTTAAAAAAAAAAAAATTTAATTTTTTAAGAAAAAATTTTAAAAAAATTTTTAAAGAAGAATTGGGGGCCCAAAAAATTTTCGCCGTGTAGGGGGGGGCCCCGGTTTGCCTTTAAAAAATCCTTTTTTAGGGGAGAAATTTTCTGCGTATAAAAAAAAAAACTTTTTCCATTTGAAAAAAAAATTTGTTAAAAAACCCCCTTTCTTTTTAATTTTAAAACCCTTTTTTTTTTAAAAAATTTTTTTTTTAAATTTTTTGCTTTGTTGGGGGGAATTTTTGTTTTTTTAAAAAAAGCAAAACAAGGGGAATTATCTGGGTAAAATCTTAAAAAAGTTTTAAATTTAATTTTTTCCCTTTACAAACCATTTTTGTTTTTTTTTTTTTTTTTTTAAATTTCCGATTTGTAGGTTTATAATTTTACCTTGTGGGCATGTATGTAAAACAATTGAATTAGGGGGAACCTAAAATTTTTTTTTTAATGTTTTCATAAAAACGGTTTTGCGTGGGGGTGCCTGCTTCAGGTGTCGGCTCGTTAACTTGGGGGGGACTTGGCGGCTAATTAAAAAATTTACCGCTCCGCCATAAAAAAAAAACCCTCGTTGTAAGCTTATAGTTTTGGCGGGGGGGGGACGTTTAAATTTCAAATTAGCTTTAACATTTTTGAATGTTTTAACATTTAATAAAAAAAAAAAAAAAGGGGGGGGGGGGGGGGGAAACAATGGATGTTGTTCTTTTTTTTTTTTTTTTTGTTATTAATATGAGGTGGTTATAATAATGTTTTTCGGCCTTGAAAAAAAAAGAGCCGTTTTTTTTTTTTTTGTAGGTGTGGTCGTGTGTGTTGTAAAAAAAAATGTTCCAGTTTCTATTTTTTTTTAGGCTGCCTTTTTGGGTGGCAAAGCCTTTTTTTTAGGGGGGTCTTAAAAGCTTTTTTGGCTTTGGGGGGCCTTTTCGGGGCTTTGCAAAGCTTTTGGGGAAAAAGCCTTTTTAGGATAACTTGGGTGCTTGGCGGGCCTTTTTGGGGAGTCGGCCCCTTTTACTTGGGCAAGGATGGCTTTTTCTTCTTTCAAAACCTTTGCATTCGGCCTTGGGGCTGCCAGGTTTCTTAGCTCGCGGGGCCTTTGCTTTTTTTTTTATGGGCAGGGGAAGCGGCTTTTACTGCCTTCGGGCATTCTTTCCACATTCATTGGGACGGCTTTTTTTGTAGGTCTTTCTAGGCCAGAAGGCCGGCTCAGGCTGAAAGAAAGCCGGTGGCCACCCTTTTCCCTTTGGTTCCTGGGACGGAGGAATCCGTTGAACCACGGGACACTTCTTTCAGGTATTTTCTTAATGAAGGGTGGGTCAATCGGTTCGAAGATCGGACACCCTTGTGGGTTTGGGAAACCGCGATGTTGCTTCTTGATGGCCTGCAGGGGAAGGGTACCGACCCACGCGCCTCCTTTCAAAAAAGGCGGTATGGGCATACGGGGACGGACCATATTCCCGGTCCACTTTTGGGAAGGGGGTGGGGGCACCGCAAGCTTTTTGGGCTGTTTTAGCGGCGGCTTTCGGCCTTTTTCTAGGCGTCGGCGGGGCGGGGGGCGGGGGGAGGTTTTAGCGGGCGGGGGCCAACGGGGGCAAGCCGTTTCTTCAGACATGTTTTTTTCGCTAGGGAAATCTGGACAGATCAGAATAACGTTTAATAAAACTCTAAAAACAACGGGCGGAAAGTTTGTGAGCGGAAGAGCTTCAGGCGGGACCCCCTATGCCGTCTTCTGATTTCGCTTGTTGCCGTTCGTTTTTTGGCGTGGACGTATTGTTAGTGAGTTAATAAATAAGGCGAAAACAAAGGCGTAGGTTTTCCGACCCATTTTTCTCATTTGTCAATTTTTGATTTAATTTCAGAAAGGGGGGACCACGTTCGGCAAAAAGGAAACTGAGAAGCTCTTTGAGTGTAGGAATAGGGCCCCTTTTGCCGAAGGGGGACATCGGGGTCAGTTTTACCGTAAGCGGAAAGCCAGAAGGGCCAGGAAGAAGGAGGGAACCATGTTTTTAACTCTTCCCTTGCGAGATGGGGAAAGCGCAAACCAAAGAGGGGGTCCTGAACAGGTTGGCTCGTAATAAGCTAATTCGGGAAAGGAGGAAAGGGCAGCTAACAGGGGCACCCTCATCAATGCAAAAAAAAACTCAGCGGAAAACTTTTTCTTGATTTAACTACTGGATTTTCGGGCACTAGCCTCGCCGAAAAACGTATAAGGAAACTTTTTGGTATATATCTGTCCCGTTGCCTTCGCTGAATTTCAATTCCAAAAAAAAAAATTACTGATCGAGGGGGAAAAAAATGATTGAGTGGATCAAGCCCTTGATTCATTTCAGCTTCAAAAGCTGAGGGTGGTGTCGGAAACAAGGTTTCCCGACGAAGGCGGCCAGGGTCGTGGCTACTAATCCCGGGGGACATTTTAACAAGGTTTTCAAGGCCTTGGGACGAGGGGGGTTCCAATTGGGGTCTCTGGGCCCGCCGGATGCCCAACTTCCCCCGACGGGGCAGGGGACCCTGCGGCTACCCGGATGCCCCATTCCGGGAGGGTACGCTCGGATGGGCCCGGGTCCCTGAGGAAAAGGCACGGACGGGTCCGGACGGCCAAGGAAGATCAAGCCTCATCCGGGATGGCCCAAAATTCCCGGAGGGGGGTTTTATTCTTTATGCCGGGGTCCCCAAAAATTAAAAGGCGGGCGTTTTTCTTCCCCAACCCGGAGGCCCCAACCCCCGGGTTTCCCTTTTGGGCCCCATTTCCCCAAAGGGGGCTTTTGGGCGGATCCCCAAAAAAACCCCGGGGGGGAAGGGGGAAATTTTCTCCCCCCGGGTTTCCCCATTCCCGGGGGTAACCCCGGGGGGCCCCCGGGGGTAAAAAAAATTTTCCCATTTTCCGGGGTTTGGGGCCCCCCTTTCCTGGCGGAAAAGGGGTTTGGGGGGGCCCCCCCTTTTTTGGGGGCCCTAAACCCCAAAGCTTTCGGCGGGGGACCTCGGGGCATCGCCCCTTCTCCCGGTTTTTCCCAAAAAAAACCCCTTCCCCCGGGGAAAGGAAAGGGAGGGGGTTTAAAAAAAATTTTGGCCCATTCTTCCCAGGGGGGCCAAAAAATTGGGTTTTTTTTTTAACCCCCTCAAACCCCAAAAAGGGGCCGAAAAAAAAAACCCAAAAATTTTGGGTTTTTAAAAAGGGGGCTGCCTATTGGGGGCACTCCCCCCCCGGGGGTTTTCTGAAAGCAAATTTTTCCAAAAAAATCGGCTTTATTAAAAACCCCAAAAAAAATGGGTTTTTGGGTCACCCGAGCCCCGGACGGAAAGGGCCCCCCCCCCCCTTTTTACCAAGTGTTTATTGGGCCGAAAACCCGGGGAAAATTAAAGGGGGGCCTTCTCAGTCTCCAAAAATTTTTTGGACCCCCGTTTTACCCTTTTAAAACCCCAAAATCGGGAAAGGAAATTTCCAAAATTTTCCCCCCCGTGTTACTCCTGGGCAAAAAACTAGGCCCAATTTCCCTTTCCCCCTTTTTTCTCTTTTGGGGGGGGGCCCAGGGGGCCCCGGGGTTTTAAAAGCGGGGCCCCCGGCCATGGGTTTCCCTTTTCCCTTTCCCCCCCCCGAAAATGCCCCAAAAAAACGAAAAAGTTCCCCCCAAAAATTTCAGCGCCCCCCCAAACCCGAGCTCAATTCCCGGCCCCGGGCGTGGCCCCAAAAAAGCCCGGGGGAAAACCCCCCCCAAAATGGGGTTACTTTTCCCGGGAAGGGGCCGCCAGGGGGGGAAACACCACTCGAAAAACCCCCCGGGCCCCCCCAAAACCCCAAAGGGGGGGGCCCAGCTTTAATTTTTAATGCCCTGAAAAAAAGTTTAAGGGGAAGCCCCAAACGAAAAATAACTTTGGCGATTAGGGGGTTTATTCCCCAAAAGGGAAAAAACCTTTTCCGGGTTTTCCCGGGAAAACCACCAAACCCGCAAAAAGGGGGAGAAAAAAAAAATGGGAAAGCCCTTTTTAAAATGTTGCTTTCCCGGAAAATTTTTAAACCCTTTTCCCCCCCAAAACCCCAAAAAAACAAGTTTACCCCTATTCGTTTAGGGTTTTTAAAAAGAATTAGCCCCTACCCGGACGGTTTTTTTCCCCCTCCCCCGGGGCCCGGGGGTTTTGGCCCCCCCCTTTTAAAAAAATTTTGATTTTTTTAAAAAATTTCTGGCTTTTTTTTTCATAGTGTAGGGAAAGGTAAAAAAAAACAATGGGGCCCCACTAAGCAGGGGGCCCCCCCTTAAAAGGGGGGTTTCCCCGGGGGCAAGGGGGGGGGGCCCGGGAAAAAAAATTTGGGGCCCCAAAAAAAAAGGGCCCCCCGGAAAAGGAAACGGGGGGCCGGGGGGAACCGGTTTTGGGGTTAAGGGAAAAAAAACCCCCCGTTAAAAGGGGGCCCCGGGAAAAACCCCCTCTTTCCCTTTTAGGGGTCCGGTTTGTTACCAAAAAAATCGGGCCGAAAATTTTGATCCGCAAAAAACTGGGCCCTTTTTCCCGCGGTTGGGGGGAGGAAAAAAAGCCCAGGGGTTTTAAGGGGGACCCGCGTTTCCCGGGGGGTTCCCGGCCCGCCCGGGGTTTTTCCAGGAAAACCAGCGGGGGGCCTACCTCGTCGGTTTTTTTTGGGGGGGGGGACCCCCAAAAAAGTGGCCGGGCCCTTCCCCCGGGCCAAAACGGGGTCAACCCAATTTTTTGCCAAAAGGGGGCATCCCCCAAATTCCCGGAAAAGTAAACCGTGGGGAAGGGGGGAGCTTAAATTTCTTCCAAAAAAAAAACCCCCCTAAAAAACAAAAAAAGGGCCCCCCCTTTTGGGGCCCAAAAAAAATTTCTTGCAAAAAACAAAATTTCACCTTTTAGCTAAAACTAAAAATTTAATTTTTAAAATACTTACTTTTGGGGGCCCCCCCCCCCCTTTTTTTTTAAATTCAAAATATTATCACGCCCTGCATATACAAATAATTTATTAGTTAAATATGTAATATTGCCGCGCGTATAAAAAAAAAAACCGTTCAGTTTCAAAAGGCGTAGAGGGAGCCACCACCGCCGTCTCCTCTTTTTAAAGTTTTTGAGATCCCATTAATAGTTTTTAATTTAATATATATGTGATTGCTGTTTGTGTTAATATTTTTTGGCCCTGAGAAGGGCCGTTTGTTTTTAGGTGTTGCGGAAGTGTGTTTAAGCTTTCTTTTCGGTCTTCTTGGGCAGAAGAACAGCCTGGATGTTTGGCAGTACACCACCTTGAGCGATGGTGACTCCAGAGAGAAGCTTGTTCAATTCCTCGTCGTTACGGATGGCGAGCTGAAGATGTCTAGGGATGATCCTAGTCTTCTTGTTGTCTCTAGCGGCATTGCCAGCCAACTCGAGAACCTCAGCTGCCAAGTACTCCAAAACAGCGGCTAGGTAGACTGGAGCACCAGCACCCACTCGCTCGGCATAATTGCCCTTTCGGAGAAGACGATGGATACGGCCGACGGGAAACTGAAGCCCGGCACGGCTGGATCGAGTCTTGCTCTTTCCCTTTACTTTACCGCCTTTGCCTCGTCCTGACATGATTTATAGGTTTGATGGGTATGAACTCTAAAGAGAGAATGCCACCAACTTTTCAAAATTCGGTTTATATAAGATTTGGCTGAACTTTCCGACCCACCAATCAGTTCGCTTCTTTTTCCCCACTCCTCGCCACCTTCCCCACTGCAGCGCCACCACCCCTCCGCTCTCTCTCTCTCGGTGAAATGGAGAGTTGATTTTTAAATTTATCAATTCAAATGAATTCAATTGAATTTAATAAAGCGGCTCCTCGCGCGCCCGAGCAGGGGACTGTTGTTGCTGTAGCAACGCGTGAACCGGGCCACGCGGTCGTGCCGCTTTGCGTCCCCCCGCGCGTTATAATCGCAATAAATGAAATGTG
>JAFNEN010002099.1:0-19070 GCA_019343175.1 Oedothorax gibbosus
AAACTCAAGATTTTTTTTTTTTTCATTTTACACGAAATATAAAAAACCCGTTATTTAAAATCCCCCCAAAAAAACTATTTAATAAAAAAAAATTTCACAAAAAATAATGCAAAAATTTTTTTTTTTAATTAGTAACAAAAAGTAAAATTCGGTAAAAAAATTTTTTTTAGAAAGGGTTGTGTTCCAAAAAGTTTTCACTTTAAAAAATTTTGGGGTTTTTTCCCCAAACCCCCTGATTATCAAAAGTCGAATTTTTTTATCGGGGGAAAAACTAGAAAAACACCATATTCCCAAAAAATATTTTAAATTTTTTTCCCAAAAATTTTTTTAGAAAAAAAAACAAAATGAAAATTTTTTTTTTAAAAAACCAAAAGTAAAATAAAACTCCCAAAAAATTTTTTTAAAAAAAATTTTTTAAACCTTTTAAAATTTTTTTTTAGAAAACAAAAAAGGAAAACCAAAAAATTTTTTAAAAATTTTTTTTTTTTTCTAAAACGTTTTAAAAAAATTTTAAATTTTAAAAAAAATTCTTCAAGTAAAAAAAAAAAATAAATAAAAACCTTAAACTTTTTTATGTTTTTTCAAAAAAATGAAAAAAAAAATTTTGTATTTCAAAAAAATTTTTTTGATTCTTTAATTTAAAAAAAAATTAGAAAGAAAAAATTATAAAAAAAAATTTAAAAAAAATTGGGGAAATTTTTTTGGGAACCCTTAAAAAATTTTTTTTTTTGCGTCTTAGATAAAAAGAGGTAATTTTTTAGTTGTTTTTTTTTGGGGTTTTTTTTAACAACTTTTTAAAAAAGGGGAACAAATTTAATTTTCTTAAAAAAACCAACAATTTATTTTTTTTTGAGGATAAATTTAAAAACCCTTTAAAATAAATTTTTTCCCTTTGTTTTGCCTCTTTTTTTTTTTTAACCCAATTTCACTAAGAAAAATTTATCATGACTTTAATTGAAAAATTTCCCCAAAAAAAAAAAAACTTCCCCTTTTTAAATATGAGAAAATTAAAAAAAGTTAAAAATTTTTAAAAAATGCATTCTCAAATAAAAATTTGGGGAGAGTTTTTTAACCAAAATTATTTATTTTTTTTTAAAGGGGAAACCCCAATTTTTTTTTAAAAAAAAACTACAAAAAAATAAATAACGGGGGTTTTTTTGGAAATTTTTTTTTTAAATGTAAAAGGAATTTAAAACAATTTTTAAACTCTTTCCTGCACAAAATTTGTTAAAAATTAAAAAATTTTTTCCCAAAAAATTTTTCCATTTTATTTTTAATTTTCCATCCCCCTCATATTAACAAAACATATTTTTTTTTTATAGATTTGGTTTTTTAAAAAAAAAGGGGTCGCACTGGGGGAATAAAGGGGGAAAATTCTTGGCGAGCCTAAAAAATTTAAAGCCGTGGTCAAGTGACGAGGTAAAGGGGACGACATCTGAGAATTTTTTTATTGATTTTTTTTAATTTTTTAAAACCCGGGGGGTTGGGGGGGGTTTTTTTTTTAAGTAAAACAATTTAAAAAAACACTAAAAATAAACCTTTGTTCGACTAAATTTTTTAACATATTAAAAAAGGGGTTTTGGGGGCTTCAATCCGGGGGAAAATATTAAGAAGTCTAAATTTTTTAAAAATGATTGAAAAAAAAAAATCATTCAAATTCGAATTTTTTCCAACAACCCCTTTTAACCTTAAAATTTAGTTTTTTCAACAAGTGAATTGAAGAGCTTGTTGGAATAACGCCCCTAAGGTGACTAACAAAAAATTTGCTTTTTCTGTCCCCAATGAGCATTTTTTTTCCCCTTTTCATAAATTAATTTTTTTTTTAAAACTTTTGTAAGAGTTTTTTTTTAACCCCTAAAATTTAAAAAAAAAAATTTTAAAACTCATTTTCTCGTTTTCCACTTTTTTTTTCACTTAGCACTTTCTTCCACTAAGCCCTAAATTTTTTTCCCCTCAAAAAAACCGATAAAAAAAATTTGGGGATTAAAACCGTATAAAGGGAATTCTTGTATCAGACAAATAAAAAAAAGTTTCAAAAATTAAGGACGCATTAAAAACATCTGGGAAAAAGAACTTCAGAAACATCTAAAAAAAAACTGGGTTTTTTTTCCCCCCCCCCCAAATTAAAAGGGGGGGGGGGGGGGGGGGGAAAATGGGGGGGGGGCCAAAAACCCCGGGGGGGCCCCTTTTCCAAAAAAGTTTATCCCATGGCGAAAAAAATAATTTTCTCTGCCCCTTTTTTTCCCGGGTTTTATTAATTTTTTTACAAACTTTTTTTTTTTAAATAATAAATGTAATAACTTACTGGTCTCTATTTTCCCATTTTTTTAATTCCCCTTTGAATATTTTTTGTAAAATTTTTTTATTAAAATTAAAAAAAAAAAATTTGAACCCCTTTTAAAAAAAGGGGGGAAAGGGCGGGACCTGTAATTTTAGCTACATTTATCACAAAAAAAAAACCCCCCTTGTAAAAATATTAAAAAAAAACCGGAGAAATGTGGCAGAGGAAAAGTTTTTTCGCCATGGAAAATTTAAAACTGTTTTTCTCTTTTGGGAGCCCCCGGGGCCAGGCCCCCATCCCTTTTTGATTTTTTTTTTTATTTACTAAAATTTCCCTAAAATGAACAAAATTTTAGGGGGAAAAAGCCCCACTGCTATTTAAAAAAAAAAATTTAACATTGGTGCCTACTCTTTTAAAGTAGTAAGCAAAAATTTTTATTTCAAAAAAATTTTCAGAATGTATGCGAAAAAAATGACTATCATTTTTAGAAAATTATTATTGGCTCACCTTTAAAAAAAATCCACGTTTTTCTTATTTTAAAAATTTTAAAAATGTTTTTTATACATCTTTTTAAAAAATAACTGTGTCATGTTTCTTTGGCTTCATTTGTAGCTTTTTAAAAATAAATAAGTAAAAAATTTTTTAAATTTTAATTTTTCTAAATCCACCCACATAGATACTGGCCCCCGGAAAAATTTTTAATTCTTCTTTTTTTTTTAAAAAATTTTTTTTCTGAATGTTGCCAATTTTTTTTTAAAATAAAATAAAAATTAATTTTTTAAATTAAAAATTTAAAATTTTTTTGGGGGAAAATTTAAAAAAAAATACTTTTTTTAGAATAGCCCCCCCTTTTTAAAAAAAATTCACGTTTAAAATAAAATTTTCTTTTTTTAAAATTTTTTTTTTTTTAATCTTAATTTTAAAAAATTTTAATTTTTTTTTTCACTTTGCAAAATTTTTTATGCTTTTTCATAACATAAACAAAAAAAAAGAATTAATTTAAATCAATGAACTCAAAAACCCCCCACATAAAATAGAGTTTTCCCAAAATTAAAAAATCCTTTTAAAAATCTGTTATAACGTTTTTTTAAAAAAATTCTTTTTTTAAAAAAAAAAATTTTTCAATGCCCCAGTTTTGGGAAAGAAAAATTATCAGACGTAAGCACAAAACCTTTTTTAAAATTTATTAAAAAAAATTTTAAATTCTATTTAAAAATTTTAAAAAAAAACAAGCAAAAAATTTTTGAAAAAAAAAAAAAAAATAACATATTTCTGCCGTGGGGCTAAACTGTTTTAACCAACAAGGGTTTTGGGCCATTTTTGCTCTGAAAAAATCAGTTTTTCAGTTACTCTCTAAAAAAGGTTTTTGATTTAAAATTAAAGCTTTCAACAGTGGTCCAATCATGAGTCCAATATAAAATTTTTAACTGAATATTTTTTTTTCGAACATCATCCTTTTCCCTAAGGAAAAAAATTTTTACCCAATTTTATTTTTTAAAAATGAAAATGGGGAAATTTACCAAAGCTGTACTTTTGGGGGTTTTTTTAAAAAATATTAAAAAGTAAAAAATTTTTGGGGGGGGGGAGAAAAACGGGGCAATTTTTTAAGTAAAGCAAAATATGCCCCCCATACTGTTTTTTAAAAATTTTTTAATCTGATATTTAATTTTAATAAAAAGTTTTTGGGGATATCTTAAAAATGTTTTATATGTATGTTTGCTGAAAAGTTTGTGCATTAACTGTTTTATTTGAAAATTTAAAAAATTTTTTTCCTGGGTTTGGGGTTTTAATATCCGGTGCGCTAAGATTCTGTGCTTTTAAACCCAAAAATTTAAACCATTTTTTCCCCCAAAATTTTTAAAAATTTAAAATTAAAACCCTGTTTTTTTTTGTCATAATTTTCTAAGTATACACTTTAGTTACTATTAATCAAAAATGGATTCATACGAAAATAATTTTTAAAAATTAAGTAAAAGGGCCCCAAATACATATTTTAAATAAATTTTTAAAAAGTGGGTTCAAAAAAATTTTAAAATTAACAATAAAAAAATAAAAAAAATTAAAAATTAATTGGTTGTCATACATTTTCCCTACTTTCGTCATTATTAAAACCAACATAATAAAGTACTTTAAATTTTTTAAAAAATGTTAATGTGTTATTTAATAGAAATATCTATTAAAAGGGAGTTTACCATAATTTTTTTAAATTTTAAAAACAGTTACATGGGGGTTCAAAAAGGGGTTTAAATACCCCTTTAAAACTTATTTTTTTATTTTTAAAATTTATCACAATGGACCCTTTTAGCTAATAACAAGCTTTTTAAATTTTTTATTAGGGGCCCCTTTTGTATTTTCATTTTCGAAAAAATTTGGGGTTAATTTTTATTATTTTAAGGGAACCCCCAATTTTTTTTCGACTTTTAAATTATTAGTTAAGAAAAAACATAAAAAGGACTTCGCAAGAAATACTTTTGTCTTATAAAATTTTATTTTTTTGGGGTTTTTTTGTGAGCCCCTTTGGGGGCTTTTTAAATAAGGGTTACTTTAAAAATTTTTAAAAAAAAAATGAAATTATCAAAAACAAAAAAAAAAGGGAAAAATTTATACCCAACATAAATTTATTTAATTAAAAAATTTTTTAAAGTCTAGAGTATTTTACCCATTGTTACAAAAAATTTTTTTGGAGAAAATTTTAAAATTAATAAAATAAAATATTTTTGGCCCGATCTTTTAAAACATTTTTTAAAGAATATTAAAGTATTTTTTGGGGAAAACGTTTTTTTTCCCAAAAAAGTATTTTTCCGGGGGGGTTATCTAATTTTGAAAACATATATTTTATTTTTTAAAAGGGGGGGTTGCACGAATGATTTTTAACAAAAAACTGTAAGTTTCTTAAAAAAAAATTTTACATTTATTAAATAAAACTTTCTATAAATTACATAAAAAAAGTATAAAAAAAAAATCCCCATATTTTTAAAATATAAAAATTCAGGAAAAAAATTTAATATCTAAAATTCTTTTTAAAATTTAAAGTGGGAGAAATTTAAACCCCTTTTTTCCGTCTGTCTGTCATCCAATTTCATAGGCCCCCAAATACTCCCCAACCCCCCAAAAACCCCGACATGCCCCGATAATTCAGATAAAGGGGTTTTTTATTTTTGGGGGGTGCCCCTTTTATTCTCATTCCCCAAAAATCTTTTAAACCCAAATTTTTTTAAATATCGAAAAAATTTAAAAAAAAAAAGCAAAAATTTTAATTTTTTATTAGTAAAATTTAAATTAATTTTTTAAGTAATTCCCCCCTTTTAAAAAACTTTCAATTTTAAAAAAAAACTATTATGAAAAAAAATTAAAAATTTGGTTTTTTGGCAAAAAAAAAATATTTTGTTTTTCCCCTTTTTTTTTTATTCACCAATGTACCCCAAAAAATTTAAAATCAATTTGAATATAAATTTTTCTTTTAAAAAAATTGGTTTTCATACTTAATTTTTGGTTAGAAAAGTCTCAGAAACTTTTAAAATTCTTTTATTTACAAAAATTTTTTTTTAAAACCTTGGGGTCGAAGCGGTTTTTAAAGGGGGGGTGCCGGGGAAATATTCAAAATTTTTTTATTTTCCCCAAATTTTTGGGTTTATCACAAAGTTTTTTATCTTTTTTTTGGTTTTAAATTTTTAAAGACTGACAAGGCAAAATTTTTTTTGTTACCTTTTCTTTGTTCAATCAAAAAGTTTTTTTTCTTCAATATGTTTACGATATTATAAATTTTCCAGATAACTTAACTGCTGTGTGAAAATAAAAAAACCCCCGGTGTTTTTTAAAAGTTTTTTTCTACAATTCCCCACATTTCCAATGTAAACAGACTTTATGTTTTTAAAAAAACCCTCTTTTTAAATTTCCTTACGGGGAACGAATAAAAAGCCCCTTTCTCCGGACATGTTAATAAACTAAAGCTTAGAAGGGGAAATTTTTCAAAAAAAATCAAAACCCCCCCCTTTTAAATTGGGGAAAATACAGGGGGAAGGTCCCATATTTAATCCCTTCTTATTTTGTCTTTAAAAGTTTTTTTTTTTTTTATTATTTTTTTGCAAAATTCCCCCATCCGAATTTAAATTTCCCCTACTGGTTTTGTCATTTTTTTAAAAATTTTAAAAAATATCCTTGAGGGGATGTAGGGGAATTTTTATTGTTTATATAATAAAATGTTTTTTTGAGGTCATTAAAGTTGTTTAAAATATAAGAGATTTTTTTTGTGAAAAAAGAATATTTTTTTTTCTGTATTTAAAGTTTTTTTTTAAAAAATTATTTTTCGATGAATAGTCTTTCCCCTTTTAATTCCCAAAAATTTAAGTTTTAAGTTAGGGAAAATTGCAAAAATTTTTTTCTTAATTTTTGGGGCCTTTAAAAAATTTTTAGTTTTGGTAGTTTTTCACAAAAAAAAAAAAATTTCCCCACTTAATTTGTATGGTTTTTTAAAAAAATATCAATAAAAAACAAACTTTCCCCAAAAAAAAAACTATTTAAAAATATCTCTTTAAAAAAATTATGAAAAATGCACTGTACAGAAAAGTTTTGTGGGGGGCTGGTTTTAAATGCTGTTAAACAAAATTTTTTAAAAAAAGTTTTCCGATGAACTTTAAAAAATAATAAAATTGGTTTTTTAATTTTTTTAACTATAAATTTTTTATATTGAATGTTCCATATTTTTTAAAATTAAAAATTTTTTGAAAACCAAAAAAAAATATTTATCCCCTATTTTTTCCGGTTAAAAAATTTACTTTTATTGTTAAAGAAATGTCCCCACTTAAATTTTTACTTTTTTCAAAATTTTTTAAACGCATAACAATGATTTTTTATTATAATTTTTTTTAAAAAAATTTTAAAAAAAAAAAATTTTTTACTTAGCTTTGAAAAATGAAAATAAAAAACAAGACAGTTTAATTTTAAAATTTGTTTTCATTTAAATTAATTTAATTAAAACTTAATTTAAACATTTTTTGCATTTTTTAAATCTATTTGATTTGCGGGGGCTGCGGTGAAAAAATTCAATTTTATTTTTTAATGGTGAGCTTTATATAAAAGAAATTGCTTTTAGTTAAATACCTTGATACAATATTAATTAAAAAAATTGTATCTGTTTGTTTGATTACAGAAATATTTTTTACCGTCAAATATTTTCATTTCAAATTAAAAACCGTTGAAAAAAAATCTGAGGGGCCCTTTTAAAAAAATTTTAGTTTAAATTTTTTCATGACCAGCATGTTTTCTAAAAGGCATAACGTTTATTCTGATTATTTTGTCTCTATAAAAACTTATATTTTAAAAAAAATTTCTTTCGACATTCTTATATCTTTTTAAGGTGGTTTAAAAAAAATAAACTGTATCCATAATGGATCCAGGTTTTATAAAAATATGTAAACATATTCAGAGATTTCCAACAATTGAGAATGTTTCATGCTATTCTGTTTAATAAAACTTTTATAATGTTTACTCATATCTGTTTATAAAAAGCATTACTTAAGTAATCTATATATACAGAGTGGGTATCGTGGGGTGGTGTGCAATTCTGTATAAAATAAGTGGTGTCTGTAGTTAAATATAAGTATGTGTTGTATTTTGTGGATTTGCTCATACTGCTTGCTATTACATAGGTTTTTTGGTTTTTGGTGTTATCTGTAAAAGGGTAAATTTTACTATCCCTCATAATTTTGTTTAACAAAAATTTGTGACGCCCCTAACTATATTATAATACTTAATACACTTTGATTTCTCAAAAAAAAATGATTGTGCAATTTTAAATAAAACGTTATACTATTTTTTTCAATTATGAAAACAGACTCGAATATGTAAATTGTGACAAATCAATAATATTTCTGTTTTTAAATACCGATTATAGTTGTGGCACTAAGTTAGAGTTAATTTAATTTTAAAGGCGGTCGGGGTGTGTTTCTCGGTGAAAAACATAGGACTCCAGGTTAAAAACGAATCGAAAATACTTTTTTAAATTAATTTTTTAACCCCCGTTTATTATGACTTGGAAAAAGAAATTTTTTCCCTTTCTTTTTTTCTTAATTTTTTTTACTCGAATTTAAATTGGGTTTTGAATTTGTTTTATCTAATAAATAACAGTTACATTTTACTTACTCAAGTGCTTGCAAAAAATCCAAAACATTTGGCCCGTTACTGGTTTTATGTGTGGGTTGCTGAAAATTGCTATAAGGAAATTGCACAGTTATTGAATAAAAGGTTTTTACTCCCAATATTAGCTATTTGGCGACAACTCCTTCATTCCCCACAGTAATTATGGGATTGTACCCATTGTGGTGCATCTTTTTACTACGGTCCGAAAATCAATAAGCAACTCACCTGTCCTGATCTGCCTCGAGTTGGCTCCGGCTGCCGGGAATGTTCCTGTTTTCCCGGCCCCCTTTACGATCTGGATGTAAAGACGGGGATGAACAGGAACGGGGCAAAGTACGGGAAAAACACGATCATAAACTGGTAGATCTTGGGTATCTGGGAAAAACCTTGTGTTAGAATAAGAATATATGTGCGAATTATCGGGTTTTAAAATTTTTTGCAATATGGAGCCCCATTAAATCATTTGCTACGAAATATAATTTAATTTTTTTAAAAAGAAATTAAATTTTTGTTAAAAAATTAAATTTTAATTTCATGCAGTGACGCAAGCTTACCTTCAGTTAATGTGCTTATCCCCAGATTTAAAAAATCCCATTTTTTTTAACGCTGTAATCAAAGGCTTGCTCGATTCGGTTATTTTGTTTGGGGGGCTGTCAAGCATAAAAAAACGCACAAATTGGGAAAAAAATTTAAGTTAAACTTCAATGCAACTTGCTGGGAAATAGGAACGTTTGAATGATTTTTCACGAAAATTAAAAGTAGCCAAAAAATAGACCCTTCCCATAAAAAAATTTGCTTAAAAGACTAAAATTTTTAAAAATTATTTGGCAACATTGTTTGCACTTTGGTAGCTTTTTTAAAAAAAGTGGCTCAAAAAACCCCTCGATGAATGGGTAAAAGGTTTTGAAAGATTCCTTTTAAAAATGCGTAAAACGGTTTAAAATTCAATGATCCTATATTAGTCGCAAAAAATTATTTTTATAAAATTTTGTTCGTTGGGGAAAAGATTTTAAAGGCATATAGTTTTTTGGAAGAATTTATGTAGGGGTCTCCTGAGTCCATATATTGAGAGACGTTGTACCAAAAATGGTAAAAGTCATTTTTTTTGGGGAAAATTTGGGGGCCAAAATACTCTATGCCCCCACCAAGCCCAGCAAAAAAAATCCCCAAAAAAACCTGCAGGGAAAATGCAAAAATTTCTTTTTTTTTTTTTTAAGAGAAATAAATTTTTATAAGGGAAATTTTTTTCCACCCAATTTAACCTGCAGTATTTATATGGGCACGGTGCTAAAAAAATTCAGCAAAAAAAATTTCACCCAAAAAAACCTCATTTTTTGGATGGGGGAAAAAAAAGTTTTTAAATGCAGGAAAATGTTTCAGCAAAAAAACCTGCAGAAATTTTAAAAGGTATTTGTAAAAAATTCAGCAACAAAATTTAAACCACAAAAACTGCTTTTTTCGGACGAGAGAAAAATTTAAATGCAGGGAAATTTTTTTAACTTGCATACTTGTAAGGGTATTGGGATAAAAAATTCAGCAACTAAATTTCAGAAAAAAAACTGCTTTTGAAGAGAGATAAAGGTTTTATGCAGGGAAAATTTTTTTTTAAAAGGGTTTATTGTACTGAAAAATTCGAAACCTTAAAGTTTCAAGCTGGAGAATTTGCTTTTTTGTAAAACTTTTTTAAGGTGATTTTTTTATTCTTAAAAAAAACCGGGCCTTTTTTTTCTAAAGGGGTTTCCACCCTTTAAAAGAAAAAAGGGTTACCGTTTCATTTTCTACATGAAACAAAAATTTCTCAAAAAATTTTATGCTGGAACTACCTTTTTTTTAACCTTATATTTTTTTATTTTTTTCCCTTTAGAGTTTTTTTTTTTAACCTATATTTTTAAAGTACACTTAAAATACTTTTTTTAATTTTTAAACTCACTTTTCAATAGCCCCTTAATGTCCCTTTTTTATGCAAAAATTATCAAAAATTTTCTGAAAAATAAGGCCCAAAAATTTCAAGCAAAGTTTTTTAATCAAAAAAATTTTCAGAAGGAATTAATACAACTTTGGGGCATAATTTTTTTATAGCATGGGGTTACCTAAGCCTGCAGGGGCCAAAATCGTTTTCTGCAACAATGTCGAAAAGGTGGGTTGCTGCTAAAGGGGAATAACTTCTATGGTGGCTGCATTATCATACCATGTAAACTTTTTTTTTAACGACTCTAATAAAGCGTCATTAAAAATAAGTATCAAAGGGGTTGACCTTTTGTGATTTTTATTTGAATTTTTTTTAAAAAATAATTTTGGTTTTTTAAACCCCCAAAAAATACGGGAAATTTTTTTGTGTGAATCTTTTCTTAAAATTGCTCTTTTTTTTTAAAATTATTTTAAATTTTTTTACACTTTGTAGTAATTGTATCCCGCTAAAAATTTTTGGAATTTTTCGCGGAAAAACATTTTAAATTTTTTAAAGTAAACATTTGCATTTTTTTAGCAAATTTTTGGGAGCAAAATTTGCTTAATATGTTCAAATCGCAGATCTAAATTTTGTTAATCTGTAACTTCTACAAATTCAGAAACATTTTCAAAGCTATAAAATTTGGGGATTCAACTTCTTTTTCCCCAAATTTTCCTGGACGTTTTTGATTTGATTTTTTCAAAAAAGAAGAAAAAAATGCCACCCATATAAAAATTTTTAGTAAAATTTTTAAAAGAAAAAAAAACAGTTTAAAAAATTTTTTTGCCCTTTAAAATTTTTAGTTTGTTCAATAGCTTTTCTCTCCCCCTTTTTATAGAAAATTTAAAAAAAAATTTTATCTTAAAAGGGAAATTTTTTAAAATATCTTATTTTTTCCCAACTCCCAAAAATTTTCATAAATTTTTTTTTTATTACCACCTTTGAACAATTAATTAAAAATAAATTTAAAAAATTTTTAAAAAAATATCATATACAAATTGTACCTCAAAAACATGAATCGTTTATTGAAAAAATTTTAAAACGAATCCATATAGGTGTAATTTTTTATTTTTTAATTATAAGATATACCATTTCCCAATTTTTTAAAAAGTGCTCCAATTTTTCAAGCTCCAAAAAGCGCAGTTGGTAGCGCGCTGAACAGGGAACACAATTACCCCCCCAAAAATCAAATCCCCTGCTTCTTCCTGCTTGGGAATAAATGCAACTTTTAAATTTTAAAATCCTCCTTATCCTCGTTTTTTTAAATGTTTTTCCAATGAAGGAAATATTAAGGTTTTTTTCGAGGGGGAAAAGGAGGCTTTTGATGAAGGAAAAAAGGGAAAGGGAAATTGGTAAACCCAAAACTTCACCCTTTTCCTGCAGTTTTTAAAGGGTTTTTTAATGAAGGAAATATAAAGGTTTTTTGGTGAAGGAAAAAAGGGGTATTTGGAACCTAAAACCTTCAATTATCCGCAGGTTTTCGAATGAAGGGAAAAAAAAGGGTTTTTCCCCTGAAGGGGTTTTTTTTCCAAATACCTGCATTTCCTTTATTTTTTTTCAAGGTTTTTTGCTGATTTTTTTTGCTTGGGGTCCAAACGAGTAGGATATTATTTCATGTTTGTAAAATTATTGGGGTCGGAAATTAATATTAAACTATATATAATTATTTAATATTAAATTCCCTTTAAAATTAAAACACCATACGCTGCTTCAAAATTGGTTTAAATTTTTTTTTTAGAAATTTCGTTTGGGCCAATTGGGAAAAATGCCAAAGGGGTGCGTATAAAAAATTTTTGATGTTTTCTTTTGCTCCAAAAATTTAAAACGTTTTTATTCCCCCAAATTTAAGGTCAGAGAAGCTCTTTGTACGTCACGATATCCTTCCCCGGGTTTAAATAAGAAAAATTTCAAACCTATTTTTCGCACAGTGAATTTAACTTTTCGGTTCCGAACAGGTTCGTTTTTTGTACTTCAGAAAAGCCCATAGCGCGAACCGGACGGAAGTTTGACGCCCAAACGGTTTTTTCTGACCTTTAAAAATTGGGTTTATCCGTGACAAATTTTTTATTAAAATTAAGTTAAAAAATAATTTCTTATAGATGGCGCAAACTATTGGAATCACCACAAGGTTACCCTACCCGTTTTCCCCGTGTACTGAAAACTGTGAAATACAGCTCTTTCCCCCACTCGCAGCTCTGACGACCGGGGCCCCGTTTCCCCTGACGATGGCGTCGGGCAGGACCATGAGCAGTGACGTCAGCCGATGACGACGATGGCCTTCTTGGCCCGCTGGCGTGCCTTGAACTTAGGGGGGGCAGATGGCGTACCAACGGTCGATCGAGATGAAGGCAGGGTCAGCACGACACGGACAGGGAAAACGCTCTGGAACGAAAAAGAAAAGTAAATTTTAAGCCTTTAAATCCGGGGAAAATGAAGAGCCTTTAGTACTCGCCTTGCATGGGGAAAGGTCCCAGGTTAGTACAGGCTTTGAAAAAAAAACGCTGACCTAAAACGACGCGTGCACCAAAATGTCCGACGAATAATACCCAGTGTAGAGAGAATCTCGTTAACTATGCTCCAAAGTCCCAATGTGCTTACGATGTCGTCCTTAAGGGTTGCGTTTTGTGCGCGGTTTCTTACTTGACTGGGGTTTCTAATTATGACCCCCCGTCCCCAATCTTCGAGCTCTAGTGTTACACAATTCAACAAACCTAACTTTTTTTACCAAACCCAAAAACTTAACCTCCTTTCTCGTTCCGAAAAAAATAAGGGAAAATGAGGTTTCGCCCTGTGTTCATTGCTCTCGTGATTTTTCCGGGCGGGAGTGCTAAGTAGTAAGTGCCAAAAAGATTAAAACTAACTTAAACCCACCAACCACCAATTAAAATCCCCAATCCCCATTAAATCGCCAATAAGAAAAACACCTTTTTTAAAAAAAATTAAAAGATAAAAAAAATTTAAAAAATTCAAAGAATAGATTTTTTTTCTACACTTATTTATATTATTTTCGGTGATCAAAAAAAAAAACGTTTCTCTTTTATGCCCTTTTTTTCTTGAAAATTACCGATCGTTAAAGGGTTAAAATTCGCACGAACTAGCCGGAAACAAGTACTTGATAGGAGTGTATGGTAGTTCGCGTTGTGTTATAAGATTTTAACAATATACAAACGATATGGACCAGTCGATCCTTTCAGTCTTTGTTGCGAGAAGTTTTGACCTTAAAGTTGAAAAATTAAATCTTATAGTTTAAATATTAAATTTGGGTGTGCTGAAAACCCCAAAAATTTTTATTTTTATTTTGATCACTTTTTTTATATTCATTTTGGTCTTTGTTTTTTATTCTAATTTAAATTAGTTTTTGCAAAAAAGGGCTTTTCTAAAATTTTGCAAAAACCTTTACAAACCTCTTCATAAACTTTTTTTAAAATTTAAAAAAAATTAAATCCATCTGTGTCGCTATTTTTTAAGAACACAAATTCTGAGTTGGAAGAGGCCCATAGCAGAAACTTATAAGAATATTTCCATTTTTAAAATGCCCGTCGGAATATATTTCCCTTTTTAAAGTATTTTAGTTTTCAACGTACTCTGGGCATCATATATGCATTGTTGTCATACATTACCTAAGGAGAGTCTTTGGGTTTATTGACCCTTAATTTTTGGGTTTCAGATATCCAAACTATTTGTAATATATGCAGGGGTTCCGGGGATAGTTTTCCAACTCTTGTACATTTTGCATACATATATTTTTCCCTATTTTAAAAAATATAAAAATTAATTTTTTATACTTTTTCTGTAAAATTACCATTCTTTTTTTAAAAAACGTATTTTTGTTTGACAGCAAATTATTATATCTAAGCTTTGAGTTAAAAATAGCTCATAGACAAGGTCAAGTTTTCCAACCTCTAAAATGTACCCAGAAATAGTTTAGAGTTCAGTTTTTCAGCTATCAGAGTATCCTTGGCAAATGCCATTTTTGGCATTTTTAATTCATTAGCATAAAAGTCCCTTTCTAATTTCTTTTTTATAAAATTTTGCGATTTTAAAACACAACAAAACATTTTAGAAGAAATTTACATTGAAACTAGATTAATTGGTTGATCCTTAACACAAAAATCCTATTTTCGTTTACTATAAAAATGCTAATTTTTAGCGAAATTTTTTTTTGAAAAAAAAACGATGTTGGAATGCTTGCCCCGAATGCATTTTTGAAAAAGCGTCCGTTTCCCACACTTAAAAAATTCTGTAAAATTACTTACCTTTTGTGATTAAATTTTTAAACCACGTGTTGTAAATGTTTAGTTAACAGGAATTGCTGTTTTCGTGAAAAGTGGGGGGCTGCGAAGATAGGTGCCACCCAATCACTGCTAGCAAGCAAATATTTACGCAAAATGGTTTCTGATCTGAATTGCAATTCCTGGTTTTATCCCGATCCACGCCGCAACTTCCATGGTTAAAAACGTTCTCCTTTAAAGACATCTTCGGGAGGAGAGCAGGGTTTAAATCCCATTTTCTACCAGTCTTCTATAAGTCGGGGTTTGTGCAGGGAAAATAAACCTTTTAATTAAGGGGGTAACTTGAGACAGACATGCTCGTTAAATCTGTAGGCCCCAAATTCCGAGGAGTTATTGTAACTAATAAGGGACATTTGACATAAATGGGGGAAAATTATCTTTTTGTTAAATTTCCGGGCCCCAGGTTAAAATTTTTCTCATACTTAAATTTATATTTTTCCCCTTTTTTAAAATTTACCCCTTTTAAAATTTTTTATCATATTTTAAAATTTACAAATTTTGGGTGATAAAAAGCATTTTTAAAAATCATTTTTGGGGTGAAAATTTTCGGGTTTTTTTTTGGGGAGTGAAATTTTGGAATTTTTACACTTTAAAAAATTTGGTTTTAGTTTTTGGTACCCAAATTTGGGGGGTAAATCCCCAAAAAGATTAAGGGGAAAAACCCCCTTTTTGGGGGGCCCTATGAGGGTTTTTAAACCGTGAACTTATTGAGAGAAAAATTTTTTTTTTTTTAAAAACCCTCCCCTTTTTCTCAGAGTTCAAAGAAAATTTTTGCATTTCAAAAAATATAAAAAGTTTTAAATAAATAAAATTTTTTCATAAAAGCTTTTTCCCAAAAATAGTCACTTACAACAGGGGAAAAAGAAACCCACCTAAAAGAAGCCCCCGGTTTTTTTTTATATTTTTTTTAAAAATTTAGGGGAAAAAATTTAAAACAACGATAATGGGGTTCAAACATTTTTTTGTAAAAGGGGGAAGAAAAAAATCTTTTAAATGCTTATTTTATTTAAACCAAAAATTTTTAGGTTAAAATTTATCCCCTACATTTCAGAACAAATAGTTTTTAACCAAAATGTATGTATAATTATAATATGGGGTTTTTTCTAATATTTTTTCTTATAAATATGGCGCATAATATTTCAAGAGCTTATTTTTAAAAAAACTTCATACAAGTATTTTTTTTAAAAAAAAATGAGATTTTTGTGTCAAAAAAAACATTTTTTAAAATTTCCTTTAAAGATAACCCCTTTTAAATTTTTTAAAATGGTTAAACTTTTTTTAAATATATGTTTTTAAAACCTTTTTTAAAATTTCCGGGGTTTTAATTTTTTTAAAAATAAAAACTTCAAAAAAAATTTTTTTGTTTTTTCCCCCTTTTTTTTTTCACAGCATGTTTTCCCACTAAAATCTTCAATTTTAAAATAAATTTAAAAAAAAAGTTATGAAAAATTTTTTTTTTTTAAAATTTAAAATTTTATTTTTTAAAAATTTTTTTAAGGGACTCAATTTGGGGTTTTTTGGGGGTAAATTCTCCCCTTTTTATTTATAATTAAATACTTAGATTAACTTTAACTTTTTTTCTAGGGGATCAAAAAATTTTTATCAATAATTGTTTTAAGTTCGCAAACCCAAATTTTTTTTTTAAAATTTAAAAAATAAAAAACAAAAACCAAAAAAAAAAATTCAGGGATCATTAAAAAATTTTTTGTAATTTCTTTTGCCATTTGGGAAAGGGGACATTAATTTTTTTTGACCAAAAGGGGCCTTTTTTGACAATGAGCCCCTGTGTAAAAAATTTTCCAAAATTTTTTATGTTAATGAAAAATGTAAAAACAGCTGTATGGGGAAATTTTTCCCCGATCAAAAATTTTTCCGACAAAGCATTTTTTAAAAATAATTTCCAAACCGAAACTGAAACTTCATTAAACGTTTTCCCCTTTAAACAAAATCCAGATTTATTTTAGGAAAATGAAAACATATAGAATACATCATTGACCTCTAAGACCATAGAAATTTGGGGGCCCTTTTAAACTAATTTCCAAACAAAATTAGTTAATTTAACAATAGGAGACAATGTTGGGGCGAAGAGATTTGGTTTTTAAAAAATTTAACCCCAACCCCAAATTTTCAATGGACGTAATTTTTTTTTTTAAAAAATTCCCCTTTTAAAAATTCTTGGGGTTAAAAACATTTGGTGTTTAAAAGTAACGTATTTTAATGATCTGGGAAAATGAAAATTACATAACGGCCGCTTTTTATAACTTTCAAAATTGGGGTTTTTTTTTCGTTTTTTCAAATTGGGGTTTATGCCCCCCCGTTTTTTTAAAAATTTTTCTTAAAATTTTTTTACCCAAAAGCTAAAAAAAATTTTTTTTAAAAAAAAAATCGAAAGGCTTTTTTTTTAAAAAAAAAACCGAACCTTTGAGCCCCTTTTCCCCTTTTTTAAAAAATTGACCAAAGGGAAAAAAAAAAAATTTTTTAGCTTTTATCGATATGGGGTTTTTTTTAAAACTGTTCCGATAAAAAACCCCCCCCATAAATTTAAAAAATTTTCTTTACGGGGGGCAAAAAAAAAAAAAAAAAAAAAACCGATTCCACCCTTTTTGGGGGGGGCTATTGGGCCCCGGAATTTTTTTGAAAGGGGGCATTTTTTTTGGAAAACGTAAGGGGGAAATTAGGAACTGGCAAAAAAGTTTGTATAAAGGGTTTTTCTGACATATTAAAATGGTACCAACTTTGAAAATTTAAAAACTCATATTTTGGATAAAAAACGTAAAAATATCCCAAACCCCTTATATTCTTGTCTGTAAAAAATAACCTTAAATTTTAACGGTTTTTTGGGGATAAAACCCCAAAATAAAAAAAAACCCCCCCGTCCCGAAAACTTTTTTTTTTAAAAACCCCAAAAATTTTTCTTTTGGGGGGGGGGGGGCGCTAAAATTTTCAAACACCCAAATTTTTTTACATAAAAATGTTTTTTGGCACCTTTTAAAAATACCCCGTTTTTAAAAAAAATTATTTTTTTTTGCATTATTTTGCTTTTGGGGGATTAAAGCAAAATTCATTTTTAACTCGTTTATGGGGAAAAAATCCAAAAATTAATAATTAATATTTAAGGTGTCCCCTTTCGGGAAAGACCCCAACTACAAAAGGGGTTTTTAAATAAAAATCCCCCCCAAAGGATGGGGAGAATTCAACCTTCTTTTTCTAATATTGTGGATTTTTTGAATTTTTTTTTAAAAAAATTTTTTTTTTAAAAAATTCCCCAAAAATAAAATAAAGGGCTAGACGAAAAGGAAAAATTTTTTTTAATTTTTTTAAATTTGGGGACATATACGGGTTTTTTTTTTAACGAAAAATTTTTTTTAAATTTTGATAGTTTACAATCATTGACAAAACAAAAAAAATTAAATTTTTTTTATTTTTTTCAAAAATTTTAAAACAAAAAATTTTTTTTTCATTCATATTGCTACAAAAAAATTTTTTTTAAACTTCGACGCCCTTTTTTAAGGGGGAACAAACCACGTATTTTCAAAACTAAAAGGGTTAAGAACCCCTTTAAACGATATTTAAGGAAAGCAAATAAAATTACCCCAGGAAATTTTTTTTGGAAAAATTTTTAACCAAAGGCAGTGGGCACTAAAAAATTTTTTAAAAATCAAATTTTTGGTTTTAAAAGGAAATAATTAAAAGAAACCCCCGGGGTTCCAAAATATTTTAGGGGGTTTAATTCCCCTTTTTTTTAAACACACCCCTTTTTGGGAAAAAATTTATTGGAAATAACATACATTCAAAAAAAGTAAAAAGATATAATTTAATTTTTTAAAAATTTACCAAAAAAAAAACTTTGTATTGGGGCTTGAAAAAAAAAAAAGATTTTTTTTACATTTGAAAAACCTCAATAATTTTGAAATAAAAATTTACCAATAAACGCGTTTTTAAAAGAAAAAAACCCATTTAAAGCAAGTAAGGATCCCAAATTTTTTTCCCAAATAATTTTTTTTGGTCCCCCAAAAATTTGTTTTTTTTTTAAAATTTTTTTTTTTAAAAATAACTCCCGGGAAAATTTGTTTTTTTTGTTTAATTTTAAAAAAATTCCCCGGGTTTTTTGTTCTTACTAGATCCCACTTTATTGAAATTTTTTTAAAAAAAAAAGGGAATTTAGAAATTTCTATTTCATGTTTTTTTTTTTTCTTATTTAAATTTTAAAAAAAAAATTAAATATGGAAAAAATTTTAAAAAAACTTTGTGATTTTTTCTTTTGGAAGATTAAGAAGTATATAATTTTAAAAAAACTTTTTTCTTAAATTTATTTTTTTTTTGTGGAGGTTATGAAAAAAAGTTTTTTGAAAAAATTTTTTTTTAAATTATGGGGCCGGGTTTTAAATTTGAAAGCTTATATCTCAAAAAA
>JAFNEN010002100.1:0-19237 GCA_019343175.1 Oedothorax gibbosus
TATGATTATTACATTTTAAATAAACAACAGGGGACCTCTAATGTCCAAGGAGTCAAAGCGTCCATCTACTTCTAACTAAAAGTCCTGATATTCACTTAATCTAACGTCTGAGATTCACTAAGACGACTCTTCTAACTAAGTCCAAGATCTATCTAAAGTTGCAAAAAAAGTTCTCTCGGTCCGCTCGCATCAGGAAGTAAGTACAACCCACCTCGTTGGTTATTGGCTTAGAGAGGTCATCGAAGGCGTGTTTGGGTCGTTTTCCGCGTTTTTTGACACTATCATTCGTTGGTCTGGTGGTGAAGAAATCCTGCTCATTCCAAAAATGAACAAGCCGCGCCGCTCTTAGCCAAGGTGCTTTTTTTTACGCGACTAGAGGTCGCCTTTGGCGTGTTTTTCTGAAAAACCCCCACGTTGGACGTTGGCTACTATTGCTCAACTTGGGAAGTTGTTTTTTGTGTGGATGAAATTCCGCCATTACTTTTCCTTTTGTAAGGTGTGATATCATTTCGTCTCTGAAGACTGCAAATTTCGCATTACAAACTGTCGTCTCTTAACTCTTCTTTTGTTGTTTGTCAGTCTTTTACCAGATGGATCATAAAAAGTTTTTAATAAAATTCCAAAATTTTTTATCAAGATTTTTTGGCGGAAAACATTTATTAAAATTGGCTATTGTCCTGTAAACAGTATAATTAGAGTTTACTGCTATTCTTGCCCAAATTGTTTTTGAGATGTTTAAAATTGTATTATGAAAAAGATCGAATTGGAATTTAAAGCTACTGTTACAAACTTAAGTGAACAATAAACCCTGTTTCTAACGCTTCACCCCTGTTACTCGGCTGCTATTGATCAGGGAATTTCATGAAAGGTGTCATTTTTCAGGAAAAACTTAAGAAATCTTTACTGGCAACAAAATTGTATAAAGGTCGTCTCATATTAAAATGAGTACCAACTTTACAAAATCCTTTTTTTATATAAAAATATTTATCACCTTCAAAATACCCCAATCCAAAAAAAATTTAATTAATTTGCATTATTTGTTAGATATAAGCATTCCAATAGAACGTCTTTGATGTTAAAAAAGTTTCACAAACTTTTATTCAACTTCCACAAATAAAACTTTTAAAAAAAAAGATTTTTTTTCATTTACTACTTCTTAAACTTCCAAACACATTCCACAAGTTTTTCATTAATTTTTATTTTCGTATTTAGCTTCCACACTACGTTTATACGTAAAAAGTAGAAGTTATTTATAATCGTTTCAGTCCGTCTGTCCGTTCACCCTCTTTCATAGCCCAAACTACAAATGCTACGGTCCAAGTGCGATAACTCAAAAAATCAACGCATTGAAATTAGAATACATTGAAAATTTCATAAAAAGAATTCAAATTCGAAGGACTTCAATTATTTAAAAAGCTGAACAATTTAATGCTCATTTAAAAGGCATACGATGCCATTTTTATTAGAATTAATCATTATTGCAATTCGCCACAATCGCTCGAGAAACTTCAACTCTTTTAAACAATAAATTTATTTTTACGCCAAAAATCAGTTTAAAATGACGTAAAATATTTTCACAGAGATTCTTTGATTGTATGTTGATACTTTGAAATATAAATTTTTTGAGCAAACGATAACAAATAATTATTGAATTATCAAAATAAAATAATGAAACTAGCCAAATTTTTGCTGTTAATGTTTAATATAAAATTGATGCTGTATTTGGAGCGTTTCTGTTAACACAAATTTTGTGTGGAAGCGGGGTAGGGTAGAGTTGGTACAGTCGATGACATTTTCATTCTAGGCAGTTGTCTAAAATATCTTAGCCCGTAACCAATATACTTTCTGAAGCTCTAGTGGGATGTCAATCCACTCATCCTGCCACCAAACCCTCACCCCAAACAAAAAAAGTCACAGAGATGAAAGAATTTAGCAAAAAACCACATCGGAAAATGCGGACCTATAAATAATACATATATATTTGGAGATGCCCCCCGTTTTTCGTCAAATACATTTAGTTGTAAAAATCCTAATCTATGGGGAATCTGGCAATGAAAATTGATATATGGGGTAATTTGACGATTTTGAACATTTCTATACCAAAACAAGTAGGTTTGTAACCATAGATATCATAGTTTACAATTCTAAAATAAATTCTAAAATTACAAAAAATATCGTAAAAATACTAGCTGCATTTGGAATCTTTTTTAGTGACTTGAAAATGCTTTCTAGTATTTTTTGTTGGTTGATAATTTTTGAATTAAATGGCATATTTCCGATGATGCCGTAGCATTTTTCTCCTTAAAGTGGCGGCAACACTAACCATTTTGCCCCCCTTATTTTGGCCTCCATGCGCGTCCCGTCGTTAGCATTGGAGGTCACGTGATCTGCCATCTAATACTTTAATTGATATCTATGTTTGTAACAGAATCTGCCACTTAACCCGCTTCCATTCAACAATTGTGTTTAACAGGTAAAAACGCGCCAAACAAGCATTAATTCTATATTATACATTTTTATGCTAAATTTGGCTAGTTTCATTTAAATTTTATTTCAAAAATTCATTAATTATTACTTACCGTTTGCAAAAGTTAATCTATATTTTAAAGAATAAATATGTAATATTCCTCGCTTTTAAATAGAATGAAAATATTTCATATCAACATACGAAGAATCTTCTAGTGAAATATATTTGACATCATTTCAAACTGATCGATGTCGCAAAAATAAATTTATTTTAATTTATTGTCTAAGGAATTAAGTTTATCGAGCGATTGTTTGCGATGACAATGGTGATTTAATTCTAAAAGAATGGCTTCCTATGCTTTTTAATGAGCATTAAATTTTGCAGCTTTTACATAATTAAAGTACTTCGAATTCTTTTCTGAAATGTTCAATGTCTTCTAAAATTTCGATGCGCTGAATTTTTTGGTGTATCACACTTGTCCGTAGCATTTTGTAGTTTGGGATATGAAAGTGGGTGACGTACAGACAGACAAACAAAACGATTATAATACCTTCCACTTTTTACGTTATAAACGTATTGTGGAAGCTAAAAATTGGTGTTGCGATTGGAAATTTTAAAGTTTGTATTATTTTCAATATGGAGGACGACACCCCTTACGAAATTTTTTGTGTTGACCAATCAACTCAGAACGTTATTTCCGGTAAAATGACGTATCACAAGTATGTCTCCGACAAATTGAATGCGTTATAAATAATACATGTATATTTGGAGATGCCCCCCCCCCCCCCGTTTTCCGTCAAGTTCCGTCGTTTAGTTGTAAAATCCTAAAATATGGGGAATCTGGCAATGAAAATTGATATTTGGGTTAATTTGACGATTTTGAACATTTCTATACCAAACAAGTAGGTTTGTAACAGAATCTGTCACTTAACCCGCTTCCACTTAACAGTTGTGTTTAACAGGTAAAAACGCGCCAAACACAGCATTAATTCTATATTAAACATTTACATGCTAAATTTGGCAAGTTTCATTTAAATTTTATTTTGAAAATTCAATAATTATCATTTATCGTTTGCAAAAATTAATCTATATTTTAAAGTATAAATATGTAATATTCCTCGGGGGGGGGGGGGGGGGGGGCTTTTAAATAGAATGAAAATATTTCATATCAACATATGAAGAATCTAGTGAAATATATTTTACGTCATTTCAAACTGATCGATGTCGCAAAAATAAATTTATTTTAATTTATTAGCTTCCACACTACGTTTATAACGTAAAAAGTGGAAGGTATTGAACTACCAATGCTACGGACAAGTGTGATACGTCAAAAAATTCAGCGCAACGAAATTAGAATAAATTGAAAATTTCAGAAAAGAATTCGAAGTACTTCAATTATTTTTAAAAAAATGCAAAATTTAATGCTCATTTAAAAAGCATAGGAAGCCATTTTTATTAGAATTTAATCACCATTGCCAATCGCAACAATCGCTCAAGAAACTTTAATTTTTTTAGACAATAAATTAAAATAAATTTATTTTTTCGACATCGATCAGTTTGAAATTACGTCAAATATATTTCACTACGAGATTCTTTGTACGTTGATATGAAATGTTTTCATTCTATTTAAAAGCGAGGAATATTATTTTTTTTTCTTTGAAATATAAATTAATTTTTGTAAACGATAAGTAATAATTATTGAATTTTCGACATAAAATAAATGAAACTAAGCAAATTTAGCATGTAAATGTTTATTATAGAATTAATGCTGTGTTTGGCGCCCCTTTTATTTATTCAATATTTTCACTGTTGCCATTTCGCAAACGTACGAGAAGTGCGTTTTTTGTTGAGCACAAATGCTGTGTGGAAGCGGTTTAAGTGACAGATTCTGTAACAAACCTACTTATTGTCTAAAAGAATTAAAGTTTCTCGAGCGATTGTTGAGAATGGCAATGGTGATTTAATTCTAATAAAAAGGGCTTCCTATGCTTTTTAATGAGCATTAAATGTTGCAGTTTTTTACATAATTGAAGTACTTCGAATTCGAATTCTGTTCTGAAATTTTCAATGTATTCTAATTTCGATGCGCTGAATTTTTTGGCGTATCACACTTGTCCGTAGCATTTGTAGTTTGGGCTAAGAAAGTGGGTGACGGACAGACAGACAGACGGACTGAATGATTATAATACCTTCCACTTTTTACGTTATAAACGTACAACGTAGTGCGAAAGCTAAAACTTGCGTGTTGCGATTGGAAATTTTAAAGTTTGTATTAACTTCAATATGAAGACGACCCCTTACGAAATTTTTGTGTTGACCAATCAACTCAGAACGTTATTTCCGTTAAAATGACGTACACAATTATGTCTCCGACAAACGGTGCCTCAACATCGAGGTCTGTTCCCTTTTTTTTTGTTCTCGACTGTACATATATATTCCGGCTTATGTGCTTGATCCGGAAGCGGGTTAAGTGACAGATTATGTTACAAATCTACTTGTTTTTATTTAAATTTAAATTAAAAAATAAACATGAATAGCAAACCCAAGTTGTTGTTTTTCCACAAATCGATGAAGTATAATACATAAAACCAAAATCAACCACCTTTTCTGGAATGTGTGTTTCCTTTCTATCTCGGGATGAAATTTTCTTTTTTTCAAATTTCTAATTAGTTTTTTAATTAAAAATTAAAATAAATCACACGAAAACGAAAACTTGGTTCTTTTCTGCATAACATCACGGGAGAACACAAAAGGCGACGCCCCGTCTGCCACAGAAATGGGTGATTTGAGATGTTATATTTATGATCTTTTTAAAGACTAGTTGCTCCCTGATATGTTCTTTTAAAAAGAACAGTTCTTTAACCTGTTCTTTTTACAAAAGTTGCTTTACACGTGGAAGAATTCAGGCAAATATAAATAAAATACATAATAATAAAAGTAAAATAAAAATTCCGATCGGAAATATAATTTTTTTTAAGTAATATAACTTTAATAAGTTTTATTACTTAAAAAAGTAATACAACCCTAAAATTTTAGAATAATTTATAACAAAACTATTTTAAAATTTTAGTAGATTATAAAAATTACGGGTAAGAAATAAAAAAAAAATATTTGTAAAGTAAATTATGAAAATACATACAATAACGAAAACGTAATGAAAAAAATTAAACATTTTTTTGACTTGTAAAAAACAGTGAGCCATTGGGTTTTTAAAAAGAACCTAAGAGTAAAAACATGGAATCACTATATTTCCCTTTTTTTTAGAAAACACAATCATAAGATTACTAAGTTTTCTTTTATTTTCTGAGTACTGATAAAAAATAACACGTTGTTAAATCTTCCTTCAACTTTTTTTTTTCTTGTGGTAAAATCGACTGGTTTCTTTTCTTAAATAAAATTTTCTTTTTTTCTTCCGGATGCGTTTTCGTTTGATAGAAAAAAAAGACTTAACACCTTTAATAAACGCTGCGTAAATTAAAAAAGTCAATTTAACAAAATCAGCAATTAGTTTACATATGAACGATTCGCGTATTAAGGGTCATTTTAAGTCAAAAAAAAATAATTATCAACTTTAAAATTGCATTTTCTTTTAAATATTACGCCTATAGGCAAAGCCAAACTACTGTAGACTACATTTTGAAACTGAAATGGCAACACTTGTGGTTTACCTTTTTATATATCGGCCTCTTGCATAAGCGGCCATTTCCTCAATAGGGTATTTGACTAAAAAAATTTTATTGGCTTAAAATATTCCTAGGCAAAAATTATTCGTGGCAGTCCACTCAGCCGAATGAAACTCAGCCGAAACCGCAAAAAGTAGCCAACTTGGTGATAAAGTGGGGTTGTGCTTGGCGAAGAGATCCCCCTCTGCTGATAAGGATTTGTGGTTGCTTTTCTCCTACGAAAGCGTTGGCAATAAGAATTCAACCGAACGGTGCTTGCAAAGCCAAATCGGAGCCGAAAGTTGTACAATTGGTGAACGCCCCCTGCTCATGATGTAATTGTGAATACAATGCGATCCCCGTGCAGACCAGGAGTCATAAAAAAGGCCCTTCGTTCTAAGAACTCAGACGGGTCCTGTTTCAGGCGACAAATGTAACCAGACAACAGGCATTTAAAGGATGGTGTTTGAACTTGATCTCAATGTATCTACCTATCTCGGTAAAAGAAATTTACAAAATAATGTTTAAATAGAGCAATATTGAAGGAACAATATTAACATTTTATTTATTAATTATAGTAATTTACATTTAGCAAAAAAAACTGAATGCAAGTAGAGAAATAGTTAATTATTTTATTACGATTGATATATATATATATACACATTGTTTCAAATTTAAGTTATGTTTCTTTACTTCCGTATCGTTAATTATTACTTTAAAATATCTTATAACTTGGCTGCTGTTTACACTGATAATTGAATTGTTTTGTCATAACATAACTTTTGCTTTGTTCAACTTTTTCAGTCCTCAAAATTCTTTATTTGCTGTGCTGTAAAAGACAAACTCTCAAATCATATGTTCATTTTGGGTGGAGCATTAAAGTTCGATGATGGGCATTTTTAATATTTAAACAATTCTGTCTATAACAGATTTTGATATCATAATTTAAATAGTATTAAGTTCATATGTCAATATTTCATTTACTTGAAAGCGCCACGCCAGCGTGAAGCGCTGTGTTAAGGCATCATGGCACAGTCGATACCTTCGCATGTTCTGTATCCGTCTTAGTCATCTTATTAACGGCCCATTTTGGACACACAAAAAATCCCGCCAATAAACGCCGTGTATATGTGACTGGTGCACGTTAAATCTGTTGACGTTCAAAGTTCTGACACCATGTACGACGTCGCTATAAGATTGTGTGGAGTTCAAGCTTTGCTCAGGTGTAGTCCTCATCACTGTTCCGTGTTTAAAACTTACAAAGTTTGTCGCCCATATTCCTTGCGTAGCTGTAGGACGATGTGAATTCCATTATCTCTACGTTTATAAAACTTTCAACATCAACATATTAAAAATATATATAGTTTTAGAAGTTTTTATACGTGACGAATGACAATTGGGTTTGGGCTGACATAACGTCGCACTAAAGCTACAAGAGGACAATTGGCCACGGACCTCATATTTAATCAGGGTCAAGTGACGAGGCCGAAACCCGTACTGGCACTTAGGTAGCCGTATCGCGACTTCTTACGCGGCGTCAGAACTTAGGACTACGGCAGATTTAACGTGCACCAGTCTCATATACACGGCGTAATTTAATGAGATTTTGTTTGCAAAGCACGACCCGTTTATAGGATTTCTAAGGCGAGGACAAGGCCATTCAGAAGGGCAAGTGCCAAATCAGCCATGAAATAATCCTATCCATCAACAAAGTCATCGCAGCCAAGAAAACCTGCACGTTACAGTGAATACCAGCTCATGTTAACATCCTTGGAAATGAAAAAACCGATGAGCTTGCCAAAGAATCAAGAGCTTGCCCCCAATCATCTAACCTCATAACTCTCGTTGACGCCAGTGCAGTTGCCAGCCGTAGACTTATCAAAAATAATTTTAAATATTCCATTCCTGCTCTAAATTGTAACCGTACAATATCTTCAATAATAGCTAGACTACGAACAAAACATTTAAAAGGAATGAAAATCTCAACGGAAGGACAAAGAAGCTTCTCCACACACTGCCCAAACTGTCCTGGTGTCCAACTGTCCCCGCAGCATATCTTTGGCTGCCCAGCAATTCAAGCCAGGCTCTTTACGATCGGCTTTGAAGACCCAGAAATTTTAATTCTCTCCGAAGATGCAGAAGAAATAGCGAAAGCTGTCTACGACAGCTTCGGATCCATCTAGTTTCCCTTCCATTCCAGAGATATAAATATAAGGAAATTTGGGTTCCGTATAAGAGTATTATATATATAGATTAGCCTCTATTTCGACATTAATTAAACTTAAAAAAAAAGATTTATTTGTACACACACGGCTACTTTCGATTTTTAGCAACCAAATAGCTTTGCTCATACAACTTTGAATGGTGGACACTATGGCCTCCCGCAGAGCCAATCCATCATTGTGAGTTGTGACAGACACTCTCTTCAGTAAAATTCTCAGTCCCTTAGTGAAAAGCTATGAGCTATTTTCGGAGGGGTCGTATATGTTGGTTTGTTTTCTTACACACAATTGCTATTTTAGAGCGATAAACCAGCCAAATTGTAAGCCATCTTGAAGTGCAGGATAAAGAAAGAAAATCTATGTTGAAAACATTATCGCCATAATGGTGAATGTGTTGCCATGAAATTTGGCGAGATTGTGCGGTTTAGGGCGTTCGGCTGAGTTTCATTCGGCTGAGTGGACTGTAACCAAATTATTAGACCCGTATTTTTTCTTTTTTCCAAATACCGCCTAGAAACGGAGAAAAACGCAATTAAAATTTAACTATAAGCCACGCCTTTAAAACGATCCCCGACAGAATTTGAAGGATGTGAGTCACCTGGCAGCAAACGGTTTCGACATGCGGGAGAATTCGTAGTAATCACTGTTGTTGTTGTTGTATTTGATACTCCAATTTCCGTTGATTTATTATTGACAGAGTGAGTAGAGGTGATTAAATGGCTTTTTTTTTGTTTTTAACATTTAGCATTTTGTTACTAATGGTTGGTTCGCGGCTTTTTAATTTCATGATCCGCTACTTACCTGTCAATTCCCTTAAAGATTTAGGTTGACTTTTTAAGATAAAATGGCACCAGAGCTTCTTGTAAACCAAAAATTAATGGCTTATAAAATAAGAAATATTTGTAAAAAACTCAATCTGAACTAACACACATCCTAAATAAACCAGGCATGAAAGTTTTCCGCCTTTCGGCGGAAATCCGCCTTTTTTAATCTCAATTTGGCTGATCCTGAGATCGATGCAAAACCGTTGAGAAATTGTCACCCATATATATATATATGGGGGGGGGGTCTAAGATCAAACAAGGCGAGACAAAACAAAGCACTACGAGACGTCAATGTTTGGTTGACCGACCGTCTTAAACTATTAAAAAAACGGAATCTATTGCCATTTCGCCGCAAATAATCGAGCAAAAATTACGAGGCATTGAGGTCTGGTTTGGTTCACTGATCCTTGAACTATAAAAATAAGACTCCGATTTCGATTTTACCTCAAAATAAGCCCAAATTACGAGGTGTTGAAGTTTGATTGGTAGGTGTGTTTGAACTAAAACTATAAAAATAACGAGTCACTAGGGCGATTTTGCTGCGAACTAGTAAATATTACGATTCGTATAAGTTTGGTTCAATGATCCGTGTTGAACCAAAACTATATTATAAAATAACTGGACGTAACTGCAATTATGCTAAGAATTGGAAAATATTTCAAATGCGATCATCGTAACACGTCTCTGAAAAAAAAACTTAGTTACGATCTCATTTAATTTGAGTTCGAAATATTATTTTTCTTATAAAAAACATCGACTTCCATCGGTATACTGATATTTTTAAATGCTGATGAACCTATTTCTCACTAAGTTAATTTCGGAGTCCGATGGCTAATTTTTTGAACAAGTGGTGCATTTTTGAAACCAGGGTGCGATTAAAGCGGTATCGCATCGCAATTTGCGATGCAAATTCACTGAAACAGCGATACAAATAGATACAAATAGTCCTAGAATTGAGATGCATTTTTTATAGCAATTGTTTACTTTTTCTTTGCGCCTTAGCCCGTAATTAGGTTAAACTAAACTTAAATTTTAATAAACTATAAGTTCAATTAACAGATTCTTATAATGAAGATACAAATTTTAATTAAAATGTGAAGATGAATTAAGATTAGATTACAATAAGTTTTCTTTAAATCTCGGCCAGCCATTGCAATCTCCCATTAGGAGTCCGATAAAGCTTCCGGATTTACTTATTCTGCTGCCTAGTAATTTTCACCTACCAATGGCGTCACATTGCATCAGAATGATTGACAGTTCTCTGGCTCTGTTTGATCGGAAGAGTGTCTCGTTACTTTTGTAGCTCCAGTTTAGGCCAAGTCGAGCAACCAGAATATTTTCTTCTGATCAAGTGCCTGACTCAGTGTCCGTGAGTCGTGATCACAAGAACAGCTCTAATTAAAAAATACTTTTTGTTTACATTTGAACTTTTTTTTCTACTTCGGCCAACACTGTGGTAACTTTGTTGAACCATGTTAATAAGGATATGTATTGAAAAACCAAAAGTTGGGGATTTCAATCCCAAAAAGGTAGTCAAGAATTTTTTTTAAAGTTTTGAATTTTTTTTTATAAATAGAACCCTGCTTGCAACATAATGGGATGATCTAAACTTTTAAATGGTAATTGTGTTATGATTTTACATTTATTTAGTAAGAGTAATTCATTAGTTATCAGATTTTTTTTTATTAAATATGATTTAATATGACATCAATATACAGTTTTAAAGTAAAACTAAATTACATTATTTAAGCATTATTTTCTATGTGTGTATTTTCTAGGTACTAATATAACTAAATTTCTAATGGGTTTGTACGTCGTTACGCCGATAGTGCAAAAAAAATTGAATTCAGTGTTCAGCCTTTTTGATTAGTTTGCACTTTCATGCCTGATAAACGTACATAAAAATATTAGAGGGCCGCAGTTAAATCATTTTGTTTTTTTAAATATAAATTAGGTTATTTCATATAAATTTTTCATGTGATATGAAGTTTTTTCATGTAATTTTTTTTAAACAACCGCCCCATCTGCCAAAATGTCTACCCTTAAAATTGAATAAAACCAGTTTAGAAATGATTATTTTATACACGCATATGCAATTTTTGTTATAATTAATAATTTAAAATGTCAGGGATTTTCAATATAAGTCACTCATTTGCGGATTTGTTACTTTATAAGTACTTATTTTTTGGTGAAATGGGTACGTAATTGTTACATTAAATTTGGGCTACACACCTTGATCAAGTACGGAGACGTAGAATATTTCGGCTTCTTCTAATGATTAACTATCGCTATACTGTGCCGTTCCGCAATGTAAACATTTGGCGATTTCGTTTACTAAGGCCCTGTATTTGAGCTTAAAGTTTGAATTTACTGGACTAACGCTTGAAAGTATTGAGTTTAATGAAAAGTTGTACTAGATATTTAAATGCAGGTATGAAAAAAATATACTTGAAGTCTAGTGAAACCAAAATTAGGGGAAAACTGATGTAGCTTTTAATAAATAGATTTTTTATAACGTTTTTTCTTTTTACTAGAACGCATGAACAACTTTTTGTAAACAGAAGTGCTTAACTTATTTCTTATTTTCTAGATTAGTACAAGGGTACAAGAAAAAAATAATTTCGGGGCGCCATCTATAGGCAAAGAAAAAGATATGAAACTAGTTAACATTACAACATGAAATATAACACTTTCCCTTGTTAACTGGATTACTATTTACACTTTTAGGACGTTTTCATTAAAAATATTAATAGCTTCCTTGTAATCCTTTTAAAATTGGTTATTACTTCCGTTGAAGTTTTAATATTTCGGAACTCATCAGAACAGAAATCCAAAGAAGATTAAAAAAAACAAAACAAGGGTCTTACCATCAGGCATCGATTCTCGGCAAATTTGAGCTGGCCGTTTTTGTGAATCCTTTAATTTTATTTAAATATTTATAAGCACTAAATTCACAAAGAAAAAAAGACTAATCTAAATAAAAAACTATGCAGTTTGGACTTAAAGAGCGCTAAAAAGTTTAGGATGACTAAATTTGAATAGCGTATGGGACGGTTTAATGCCAGGTGACGTCAGACCAATCAGAGTAGTGTTTGTAGTCACGTGACCAAGCTTTGAAATATCACGATTTTAAAACTTGATTTAAATAATATCCGAGTAATTTTTTGAAGAAAAACCAATGAATATGCGTTTTCTAGTTCCTATACTATGTTTATATAACTTTTTTGGGCAGTTTCCCGATTTAGTCAAATACCCTATTATTCATATCAGGCAATTATTGCTGTTTTTAATAGTTGAAGAAGCCGTTACTAAGCAAAAAATTTGGAAAAGAAGAGAAGAATTTTTTGAGTTAATAGTTCATAATTTAGATAAGTTTCGTTTGCATTAATTTTTATTCGTTTGTATCTATGTAATTTTTCTTTTCATGGCTTGTTAGTTAATTAGTGTTTTATAATTAAGTTTCGTTTGCATTAATGCGTAAGTTAATTAACAATGCGTAATTAATTTATGCTGCGTAATTTTAATAATGTGACATTCTTTAATCCAGTGATGTGCGAGCTTGCTCGCCTATGGTCGCCAGCCCCTAGTAATATTAAAATTAAATACCCTTAAATATTATTGGAATTAGGTTTTTAGTATATTTTATTGTTGCCACATTGATTATATTTAAAATAATAAGTGCCCACTGCCTTTGTTAAAAATCATTGCCAAATCATTCTGTTTTTTTTTTTTTTGCTTTTCTTAAATATCGTGTTAAGGTCGTAAACCTCGTTTTTTAATATGTGGTTTATAATACCGATATAGTGCGCCGAATTTTAAACAAACTTTTTGTAGCAATAAAAATGAAACAAAAATTGGCATAAAATGTAAAACATAAATGTAATAATCATATATGTCAATCTGATTGTAACTAATCGCATTTGAAAATCTGTTCGATATAAATAATCGTATATGTAACCCAATTTAAACTCAAAGCATTTCCTCTTCTAGCTTTTATTTTATTTCTGGATTTTAAAAATCAAAATTTTTTAAAAGCAAATAATGCAAAACAAATAATTCTTTTTTATACCTGGGGTATTTTGAAGGTGCTGGACATTTTTATGTAAAAACAATGGGGTTTTCCCATTGGATTTTTCAAAGTTGGTGCTCAATTGAATATGTAGGCGACCCCTTATACAATTTTTGTTGCCGATAATCAATTCCTTACATCATTTCCTGAAAAATGACACCTTTCACAAAATCTCTTGATCAATATCAGCGGAGTAACGAGGGGTGGAGCGTTATAAGTCATAAAAATAAGTCATGAAAAAATAAAACTTGCAAAAAATACATTTCGAATTTAAGGATCACTTACCATAACGCATTTTTTTCTTTTACAGAAGGGAAAAACCAATTGTACATACTTCTAAAAAATTACTGTAAAATAGAACTATTTCTCCCTTTACAGGCTAGAATTTGTTGAAATAGCTGTTTTGGTTTGACACACACAAAGTTATTCTAAAAAAATTGTCAGGCATAATTATGTTTAGTCATTATATAATAATAAATTTATTGTTGATCTCTGCCGATTGTAGGATAAAGAAATTATGACAAGCAATTATAAGACTTACATAATAACTCAAAGTTATCATACGAAGTATCATATATATATTTTAATGCAGAGAATAGATGACTCCCATATTCAACTACTGTGACGTGTAAATGAAATATGTCAGAACCACATGCTGAAATTATATATATTTTTTAATATTTAAGTCAAGCGTCATATTAGGCGTTTTAAAAAAATAAGCAGAAATTTTAAAATAACCTATATTAATTAAGGGTCTATAGACATAAAGCAGCTATCTTCATCTAATTCTCTTGCGTGGCTTCCAAATTTCTTTACATTTACATGACAGATTGCTTGATATTTAATACTTAGTCATTTGGCCTAACTATGTATATAATACTAGTTTAGTACTATTACAATGTAAACTATATTACAGCTTTAAAATGCACAAAATTATTTATAAGTATGTTAAAATAATTTTGTATTGGAATATATGATTTCATAACCTAATAAATACAAAAATACTAGTTTTGGCCAGCTAAATCGATGAAATACCCTTCTGTGAGCCCCTCCGCGGGCTCGAATGGCTCTTTAAAAATGGAATTACACTATTTCTCATCGTCCTGGGGCCAGCCCTCGTGAGGCTGATTTCTTACTCATGGTAAGTTTCATTTTCTGGGACTAAATCTTCGTTTTTAGTGACTCTGAAAGAATACAGAAAAGTAAACAACACATGGAGAAGTCTATATAATCATGACGTATATAAAAAAATACAAACAATCTGAAATACGGAGCGTTATCAAATCCTATACAGGATACGAGTTTGTATGGCTTACTACGTCGACTTGGATTTTTCTGACTCTCCAATATAAATTGTATTTAAACGTATTTTGGCCTACTTTTTTTTTAACTAGAAAGAATTTTAAAAAATGAAAAGTAGGTATCGACATGCGGTCCATGTCCGTCTGTCTGTCTGTCTGTCCGTCTATCAGTACCTCCCTTCCAAAACCGGTTCTATCATTCGGATCTTAAAAATTCCTTTTTTGTTAGAAAGCTATAACTTCAGAGACCCAACTTTCATATTTTTTGTCCGCTGTCTGTACGTCCGGACGGACATAAATCTACTATCTGTCGGCGAAATTCCCATTGAATTAGCATTGAAATTCAATTTTGAGGCATTTAAATCACTGTTGCCAAATAAACAATGGCATGAGAAACTTTATTTATTTAAAATATTTGAAGCATAATAATTTTTTCATGAATTAGTTTGGAAGGACGTCATAAAATGTAGCACAAAGTGATTCTTTGATTGTTCATTAATTGTTTACCAAGAGAGCGGCAAGGCATATTTTTTGTATATTAGTTTTAATTTACATTTCTTATTTTTTTAATGCAGTTTGGAGTAGTTTCATTACTTTTGTTATTAATGAATATTTAATTATTCTTCGAACTACAAATAAATCGTGCATACGATAAATAATATTAAGTTAATTTGAGAAAGAATACCAAGGAAAATAGTTGATTTTGGCTTTTAGAAGTTTAAATTATAGCTGGATGCTGTGTTTAGCGATTTTATTTCGAATGTGTATAAATCTATTGTAGAAACGGTTGTTGATGATATTTACTGTTAGGAACCTAGTTGTTTTCCTATTAGAATTTTAGTAAGTATTTAAGTAACTAGGCTATTTTAGTTCTTTAAGAACTTCGACGCATTATTTTAAGGGCGACATTGTTTTAAAGTAGTGTTAAAAAAGTACTTCTTGGAAATAAGTTACGTCCATCTTCAAAATTCACTACTGGATTAACTTGTCTCAGGTAAAGAATTAAACTTTTTTTTTTACAAAAATCGTAATTATTGAAAAATCTTTATTTTTTCTTTAAATTTTAACTTCAAATATCTGCAGATTTTTTAAGAAATATTAAATAGATTTTTTTCCATTTTACAAAGAAGAGATTTATTGAAACTTTAATTTAATCTTTAAAATCGTAACTTCAAATATTTGCAGATTTTTGAAGAAAATATTACTTAGATTTTAGCTTCCACACTACGTTTATAACGTAAAAGTAGGTTTGTAACAGAATCTGTCACTTTACCCGCTTCCACACAACAGTTGTGTTTAACAGGTAAAAAGGCGCCAAACACGACATTAATTCTATATTAAACATTTACATGCTAAATTTAGCTAGTTTCATTTATTTTATTTCGATAATTCAATAATTATTACTTATCGTTTGCAAAAATTAATTTATATTTCAAAGAACAAATATGTAATATTCCTCGCTTTTAAATACAATGAAATTCAATTTCATATCAACACACAAAGAACCTCGTAGTGAAATATATTTGACGTCATTTCAAACTGATCGATGTCGCAAAAATAAATTTATTTTAATTTATTGTCTAAAAGAATTAAAGTTTCTCGAGCGATTGTTGCGAAGGGCAATGGTGATTTAATTCTAATAAAAATGGCTCCCTATGCTTTTTAAATCAAAGACATAAAATAGATGAGCATTAAATTTATAAGTTTTTTTTAATAATTGAAGTACTTCAAATTCGAATTCTTTTCTGAAATTTTCAATGTATTCTAATTTCGATGCGCTGAATTTTTTGACGTATCACACTTGTCCGTAGCATTTGCAATTTGGGCTTATGAAAGTGGGTGACGGACAGTTGGACGGACGGACAGACAGACGGACTGAACGATTATAATACCTTCCACTCTTAAGTTATAAACGTAGTGTGGAAGCTAAAATTGAACTTTTCTATAAAAATCGCATCTTACAAGTCTAAAACTGTTACTTTTTTGAAAAAAAAAAGACGTAGAGAGATATAATATTATACGCTATCGAACAAAAATTATAATATTATTTTTTAACTAAATTATCTGAAATGGTAAAAAAAATTCTTGTTGGAAACAAACTGTACAAAATGTTTTTGTTCATTTTTTGAATCACTATATAGTATTAAAGTCGAACTTCTAAATGATTCAACTAATTTCTAAAAGCTAAGACAATGCATAATTTTTATAAAATGAAAATATTTAGAAAAGTAAATTCTCTTTTGTAAAGTTAACATCAATTAATTTTAGTAGTCAAGTCCCGCGGACTATTCACATTACACCCGCGTAGCATTAAAAAAATATTTAAAT
This sequence comes from Oedothorax gibbosus, assembly GCA_019343175.1. Lineage (NCBI taxonomy): Eukaryota > Metazoa > Arthropoda > Arachnida > Araneae > Linyphiidae > Oedothorax > Oedothorax gibbosus. Next base: position 16,874 of record JAFNEN010002100.1, read on the forward strand.
GCTCTTGTACAAACTTGACAACTCAATAATACTTTCTTGACAATTTGAAAAGCAATAAAACAATTAAACTCTTGCTGTTATTACAGATTAATGTAGTTTTGTGTTGAGCAATTAAAGTTTTACGTTGTTGTTTTTGATCCTGCATTCAGAAAGGGTTTGAGTCAGAATTTTACTTTCAAGTTCCTAATATGAAATATAAGGTGTATTTGAAGTAAAGTATTGAGATGGGGGTCAAAAATACTAAATAGAGATTGTTTTCGATACGTTTTGGAAAGTGCTGATTCTAAAAAGGGGGTTTTGAACAGTGGTTCTTCTGCATAAAACGACCCTACAGCTCGAACTAAAAATGCTACGGAATTCAAATTTGGTACACAAGTTTCTAACTCCTTCTATAGTACGTCATAATAAAGTTATCGGAAAAATCGCTCATGCACAAAGGGTAGCTTCCATTCAATTTTTATGGTTGTAAAGGTATTTCTAAAAAACTTAAAGGTATACAGACTTCAAATTTGGTGCACGGGTTCCCAGTACTTGTAGTTATGTCAGTACCTGATATCATAATAAGGTTTTTGAGAAAATCGCTCATGCACAAAGGGTAGCTTCCATTCAACTTTTATGGTTGTAAAGGTATTTCTAAAAAACTTAAAGGTATACAGACTTCAAATTTGGTGCAAGGGTTCCCAGTACTTGTAGTTATGTCAGTACCTGATATCATAATAAGGTTTTTGAGAAAATAGCTCATGAGCAAGGATAGCTGCCATTGAACATTTTAGGTTTTAATGTTATTAAAATTACCTTTTAGGGTATATAATTATCTTCAAATGTATTGATTTACTAAGTGGTAATTTGAAAGTCGTGTGGTGCTACACGCCCCTAATTTTAAAATTTGTGTTATCCGTGCATGAAAAATCATCACTGCCTACAAAATATCATTATAATTTTAGTTTAGAGGGAAGGAGGAAACATTTTAGCTTGTTGCAAGCTGAAATTTTATTAAAGTTTATTCAATTTTATTAAAGTTTAGTTTGTGACAGATCGGTTTAAATAGTAGTCGATACAATGTCACTGATCAACTTAAAATCTTAGAATTCAAACCTATTTTGGGTAAATGCCTACTCCGGCTTGTATATACTGAAAATAATTCGGAAAACTTTTTACCTGAAATGTTTCTGAAAATATAAGAAACCTTTTTAAATGACATGTTTCCGATGTTAACGTATCCTTTTTTCAAAGCTAAGAAGCTGAATACCTCTACAAATTCGCAAAGGATTTCATTCCATTTCTGTCAACACTAACCGAAAGCGGAGGTGAAGATGCCACAATGAAATGTTCTATACCCCCGTATAGATTCCGGACACAATCCCGACAGCCAAAATCCCGACAAGCCAGAATCCCGAAAGCCGAACTCCCGAAACGCCATAAAGCCGACAGGGCCGAACTCCCGAATGGGTCAAAATCCCGACAAATCTATAAATTAAAGCTGTTATGCTTAATTACGGGCAATTTAATTGCTAATTTTTGCATTAATATTTTTGCATTTGGGAAGAGTGACTTTTCTTTTATTGCTATGTAAACATAAAATGCTTTTGGTTCGAAAAAGGTGTGTTTTAATCGAAATGCATTTTTATACGGAAATCACATATATAATTAATAGGAGTGTTTTAATAGTTTATTGTTTATGTTTTTTTTTATGTTTTCTTTTTATAATTCGGCCTTAAGGGTCTTATATAGTGATTTCGAAACTAGAATCTCACCACGAGCTAAACAAAATCGGCTATCAGTGGGTGGAGCTTACGAACCCCCTCACGACACAACCTGTTGACGTATGCAACGAACCACAAAGCCGAAAATCATGATTGACTGCGTCAATCGGCCAGGGAGATTTTGACTCCCTGTTCTAAGAAAAGGGGGAACTTCTCCCGGGGCTGGCAACATATGGTCATTTCGCCCCCTTTCCCCCCAAAGCAACCGATAACAGAACTTGTTCTTGAGGTCTGCTTTGGCAAGGCTTTGGTCTCTGAATTTCTCATGGTCAGGCAAAAGTAGTTTTCAGAGATTTTCCTCAGTCGTTTTTCACCCTGAGTCCGTAGGTGGGCTTTTGTTTTAATATAATATTCTCATATAATCTTCGTAACTGTTGGGATTCGGATTGGAAACTTTACACAAAATATATTGTTAATATATTTGTTTTTTGATAATTTGTTTGGGTCATTTTCGTCAAAGCTGTTTTTTACGCCTACTTTAAAAATGAACTAATCAAAATCTATTCTATAATTTTCTTTCATAAAAAGGAATATTTTGACAGTTTTTTTTTGTGTAAAAAATTACTGGACGAGCTACTAATATTTGAAAATTACCATTAAT
>JAFNEN010002101.1:0-17500 GCA_019343175.1 Oedothorax gibbosus
TTGAACTAGTATTAGGAAATATATGGTAAAAAAATAGGAAAATCAAAAATGTTGAGTAATAGGTCTGGGTGAATTGTAATGGATTGTCCCTTATTACATTTTCAATTGTGGCTGGAAAAACCCCAGTTCTTGACAAATAAATAACGCCTTTTTTGTAAACATTTCTATTTCTTTTCCCAGGAGCCAACAAAACAGGCAATGTTTCTGAAGGCACCCCCCAACCTCCAGCTATCGACCCAGGCTCAACTTTACAAAAGATTTCATTGATGATTCCACCACCACCTCTGAAGAAACCACCAGAGCCTAAATCTGAGGATGACGATGATGATGATTGGGATTAAATTTAAAATATTTAAATTTATTATTAATTAAAAAATTTATAATTATAAATTATGATTTCTCAAATATAGATAATGTATACTCTGCTTCATGAAATCAATGGAACTGAAATTGGAGTCTAATTACTTTATGAAAAGATAAGATGTTATAAATTTTCATGAATTGAAATATTGTATCTGATTGTAAAATATTTTGTACAAATTATGTGAAAATATATTTTAGATATATTATATGATAATAATAAATATATTATGTCAGCAATATAATGTGTCACTTAAGCTGTTTGAGTGTATTGTGATTAATTGATTATAACAAAAGAAATAGTTATTTTATATCACTGTTTACTTTTTATAGATCAATTTAAAAAAAAAAAATTCTTAACAAAAATAGTTTGGAATTTTTGCTTCATTAATATTATTATAATTTATTAATACTAATTTATAATAAATTAGTCTTGCCACATTTTTTTTGCAAAGCTATTAAAGCATTTTTTAACTATTTTATTATTACTTGGATTTACAACTTTTTTTCTAAATTTGTTTAAATTAGAAGCATCAAAACTTTAAATAGTTCATCTAGTAAATGAAATGCTGTATGCATATTGATAAATTTATTATGTTTTCAAATTTGTTTATTGTAACATATTTTTCACAATTTGCCGTTTCTTCTTTGAGAATACAAGGAAATTTCTATTCTAAGGGCATTGTTCATAATTTGTCCATACAAATTGTTCAGGATCAATGTTACTAACTTCGGAAACTTTTTGTGTTAGGTCTTCTACTATTTCTTTATCCACATCTGTAGACTTACACATAATCCAAGCACCTTCTATAAAACAAAAAATTGTTTCAAAATAAACAATATTTTTGTTGCATTTATGATTATGCGTTAAAACATAAGGATTAAAGAATCAAAAATTAAATAAAATGCATATGTCTCTTTTACAATAATATAGAGCATTTAATTAAAAATCTATGAATTTAGGTAATTCATACCTATTTTCCTTGTTAGGTTAACTATTGACAAGAGGATAAAAATATTTATGTAGAATGAATGGAATTTTTTAAAACTTGTCACATATTATTTAAAATGGAGAAAAAATTAGCTACCGCAAAAGACACCAATCAGATGACAAAAAGGCAGGAGCATTTCTATAAAATTCAGCAATTTGCACACTCAAACGGTCTGTCTGCCTTAATTATCAAGTTGTTTCATACCGTCCGTTCTACTAAGATACCGAACGTAGATCTAGTATGTGACTGTTATTCAACCAAACTAAACTTACTTTGACTCAAGGAAGGACCCAAATTAGCACAGGACCAAAATGCGAGGCAGTCATTGCTTTCATCCATATGGGTCACCATTAAATTAACAGGAAATATAGCACCTAAAAAAGGGAATATATATTTAAACACCTTGTCTTTGTATATTAAAAAAAATTGTTTTGGAACTAGCTTTTAATATTTTTTAATGTTACAGTTAATTAAAAAATTAAATATTATAATGTGTAAAGAGCAATAAAATAACCACTTCGGGTTATAGTATTTATCTTCTTCGCTCCAAAGGTACACATACGTGAACCTTCGTAGAGGAGGCTAGAAATAGATAACCGGAAACGATTAAATTACTAAATTACCTTCGTAGAGTTCAGCTTACAAATTATTTTAATGTAAATTTTTCTATTATGAAATAGAACGTTCAAGCTTTTCAAAAATACCAATACCGAAGGATCAAGCACGATTTAGGCGGTCTTGCAAACGAAAAGCTTTCCGCCGTAAATTTATAAAACATTTAGCATTTAAAAAAAATATGTTAGAATGGACTAATAATTTTACAATAAACTGACAGAGCTTGTTCCTTCATTCACAGCTCATAAAAATGTGTACTTTTGTAGCTCAAAACCTAAAAATTGACGAGTTAAATAAAGTGACGAGGCCCTCAGAAATTTTTAAACGCTAAATTTATTCAAAATTACTTACAAAACATACTTTTAAATATATGTTTATGCAAGAACACATGTGTAAAAATTTTTCAGGAGCTGAAGAGGTTATGAAACGACTATGGAAGGAAATAGACATCAATCGTTTATCGTCGACACTTTTAAAAAATTACCAGAATCATTGTCACTAAAATCACAAGGCCTGCTTATTGAGTTGAGCTGTGAGTGATGTCATATTAGTATATCTCCAATTTTATTTAGTTGCTCTTTTCAAATGATAGTTTGAAGGCCTGAAATACTTTTTTTTAAACATAAGCACAGTTCAGCTGTCATTGGTAAAGAAAATCTACGATGCCGATAGAAAACCAACTGCCGGCGATACTATCGCGAGCAGAGTTATTTTCACTAGTCGTAGTGAAAGGTCCCTGTAAAACGATTTTTTCGGCTAGAATACTTAGTACGCCGTGAAGCGAAAGCCCAGCAAATGAAATTCAGTGAACTACTATTAATCGTATAGAGCCACGTCATAAATTAAAAACACAAATTGCTTTAGTATTATAAACCAATCTGACTGTAGTCAGTAAAACATATTATATTTATGTTTTAAATATTTGGTGGGTCATAAATTCTTTGTATATACTAAAGAGAGTAATTACACTTTTTATTACTTATACGATGAAATGCTTTTTTATCTCTAAGCCAACAATAGTATATGAATTTTATAATAAAAAATATTACAAAAATATGTCTCTTTAAAGAAGTTTGTGTCCGTGAGGACGAGGCCCTAGAAAAAGACCCTTAAGTGGAAAAGACAAGTGTCGAAAGATTTAAATTAGCGTCAGTACAGCTTTGGTCAACGTCCTTGTCGAAAAATGACTTAGGATCTTTTTCGTTGACTAATCAAATCTTTACTGCCCTTTTTTTAATCAGTTGTAATAGTACTTCCAAAGAAAAATATCAAAAGTAATTTTTGCAGATACTACTGCCGTTGACCCATCATTTATTGTGTACTTACTCGATGGTATTTTTATAGTAAAAGGTTCTTTTCCTGGAACGGTAACTTCTCCTCGCATAGGCTGAGATTCCTGTGTTTCTGACGCATCAGATCTAAAATGCAATTAAAGAAAATGCAATAAAATTGCCTTCTTAATGAAGGTTGGTGTAATATGACATGTACTTAAGCTTATTCGGTAGCAAGTGGCCGTGCTAAATACGAAATTGCATACTACCGACGGCGACGCTTATTAGGAAAAGTGTTATGGTAGGAAACGAAACACTTTGAAGCTCATTTTCTCGATTTCACCTTTTTGTCACTTAGCACGTTCTTCAACTAAGCTCTTCAATTGTTATGCATCAACAGTTAATTTATTTACCTATTTATAATTATAGTTATATCATAAATAAATTTTATAATAGATTTTAAAAAAAATGATAATTCGCATTATGCAATCGATTGGAAAAGTAAACCATATAAGTTAACAGGGAGGAGGGGGGGGGGCATTAAAGGAAAATTCTCCTAGATAGGGGCCCATCCAAAATTAAGAAAATAGGGGCCCTTAATGTTACCTCCCCCCCCCCCCCTAAATCAGATCCTGGGTACGCCCTTGATGGTAGGTCGATGAAGACAGGACAGTGTTCCACATACACTCTTTTACTCTCGAAGATACGACTTTTTATATATTTTTTTTAAAAAAAGGGTTAAACATAGAATTTTAAAGCATTACCATTTGTTGTAACAGCTTATATTATTAGGATACCACTCTAACATTTTCAACTTATTGTTGAAAGTGTATTTTTAAACAGATTTCTTTTAAGCTTAAAAAAAGGAACGACATTATAATAGTTTTAGCTTCCACACTACGTTTATAACGTAAAAAGTGGAAGGTTTTTATAATCGTTCAGTCCGTCTGTCTGTCACCCACTTTCACAGAAAGAACCACAAGTCCCACAGACAAGTGGGATACGTCATTTTAAAGCAAAAACTCAGATTAGGCTACATTCCAAATTTCATTAAAAAATTTAAATTAGAAGTTTATTTAAAATTTAAATAACTAAATTTTTTTATCTACATTGAAATAACATGCAAATTCTATTTTTATTCATATTTTCACTGTTGTCACCCACAAGTCCCACAGACAAGTGGGATACGTCATTTTGAAGCAAAAAATCAGATTAGGCTACATGCCAAATTTCATTAAAAAATTTAAACTAGAAGCTTATTTAAAATTTAAATAACTAAAAATTTAATCTACATTGAAATAACATGCAAATTCCATTTTTATTCAATATTTTCACTGTTGCCATTTCGTTAAACGTACGAGGAACTTTTGTTAAAATAAAAATACACTTTTGAAAAAATATTTATTTATGTGATATAATTCGGTTTGGATTGTTGTATTATCACAATAGAGTTCTTTTAATGGTTCGATATATATGTATGTAGAAAGATGCATAGAGAATTCTAACTTAACATTAAAAAAAATATGCTAAGTTTCGCTTTTACTTTTAAAGCATCAATTGTACAAATTATAAATTTTTTGAACTGTAAATTAATTTAACAAATTATAAATAAGTGAATTTTCGAAAGAAATGTAAATGGGAAATTGTGGCGACAAAAATATTTATTAAAAAAGATTACATCATTATTCTTCGAACTTCAAACAAATTTAGCAAACGATAAAGTCTAATTATTAAATCTGAGAAAGAAAATTAATGAAAATAGTTAATTTTGGCGCTTAAAAGTTTGAATTACAAATAGCTAAAGGCCCTGTTTTTATTAGAATTAAATCACATTTGTCATTCGCAACAATCGCTCGAGAAACTTTAATTCTTTTAGACAATAAATTAAAATAAATTTATTTTTGCAACATCGATCAGTTTGAAATGACGTCAAATATATTTCACTACGGAATCCTTGTATGGTGATATGAAATGTTTTCATTCTATTTAAAAGCGAGGAATATGACATATTTATTCTTTAAAATATAAATTAATTTTTGCAAACGATAAGTAATAATTATTGAATTTTCGAAATAAAATAAATGAAACTAGCCAAATTTAGCTTGTACTTGTTAAATATAGAATTAATGTTGTGTTTGGCGCGTTTTTTCCTGTTAACACAAATGAAGAGCTTAGTGGAAGAACGTGCTAAGTGACAAAAAGGTGAAAACGAGATAATGAGCTTCAAAGTTTTTAGTTTGCAACTTTTCTGTCATTCACAAAATCACAGGTTTTTTTGCATGACATTTTAGTTTGGTTCTTCAAAATGCTTGGTGGCTTTTGGCTAAGCCGTAATTTACGTCATAACGCGTCATTTACAAAACGCGCTTGACACCTCATGCACTTGGCACGTTCTTCCTCCGAAGTGCTTCAGATTTTGGCCAGTCGCTTAGTGGAAGAACGTGCTAAGTGACGTTTTTTAGGTAAATTTGATCCATAAACGTTTCATAATTTCTGTACTAACCTTCTGATTTTCAAAATTCTTTTTCTATTTGGGAGATAGGACTTCACAGATCTCTTTTATACTTATTAATCGTTTGCCTGTCCGTCCATCATTTTGTCCGTCCGTCCATACCCCTTTCAATTTCCGATCCAAAGTTCCTGATTTTGAAAATTCTTTTTTTTTGGTTCGAAAGTAAAATAAATAGATGACTACAATGTATAGTGTTTGGCCACCTGCCTGTACGTCTGCTTTTTTGTTTCTGTCCGTACGTCCTACTACCCCCCTCCCCCAACTTCCTTTGTACCCGTCCAATTTTTAAAGTTATTACTTTCAATTACCTAATATAAAATATAAGGTAATAAAATTATTGCGATAGGGGTCAATAATCCAAAATGAAGATTTTGTGCTTTCTACACGTTTTGGAGGGTGCACATTCTAAAAATTTGGGTTTTTTTCTACATTGATCCGTCTATCTGTCTGAAACTACTTTACAGTTTAAAATAAAAGAGCTACGGACTTCAAATTTAGTACACGGGTTCCTAGTTCCTGTTGAACGTCATAATAAGGTTTTCGAGAAAATTGCGCATGCGCAAGTAGAAGCTGCTATAAACTTTTTTTTGGTTTTAAAGGTATTGCTGAACAACGAAAATAGATACAGACTTCTAATTTGATACACGTGTTCCCTGTACTAGTCGGACGTCAATATAAAGTTTTCTACAATATTGTGCATGTACAAGGAGTAGCTGCCATAGAACTTTTTAGGTTTGAAAGTTATTGAAAATACTTTATAAGATATATATAACTTTTAAATGAGCGTATTGATATATAGTGTTACACATCCCTAGTTTTTTTTAAGATATCAGTCACCTATCGTATACTTTTTGTTCGTCTGTCTGTCCCTATTATAAGGATTTCTTTGAGTATTTAAGTTAAAAGGAAGTAGGTTATATAAGTTATTTTAGAACTTCTTGCTTAATGTTAGATGAGTAAGTTTTTAATTGAATTTTTTTTTAAAAATACCATTATCACTGAAATTATAAACTAAATACTTTGAAGAATAAAAAGACAAATCAACTTAATAAAAAGTATACAAAAAGATAGTAAAAGATACACAAATGCATTTGAATTTAATAAATATTAAATTTAAAAGACTTATAAAAATAGTTTATAATGCAAGATGTAAGTTTTCGCAAAATAAATTTTTAAATAGTTTTTAGATAAGAATAATCGAATTTAAAAACAAACTTTAATATTAAAAAAAGTAAAAATAAGTTATATGGCAAGATATAGATCCTAAGGTTATTTACGTTTTCCTTTCTCCTTTTCATATAAGGGTTTAATCAATTTTAAGAAAGCTACTTTAATTTACAGCATTTCTACAACGGTCGAACATGATCGTTTGTTTAAAGTTTAAACAATATATTTTTACAATCGTGATGCGGTACTTTTTAAAGTCATCGATATTTTAATAAATATAAAGAACTTATAACGTTTTATACTTTGTCACTTTATTTTTACATCAATTATTATAAAAATATTTTAGTTTTACATAACAAATATCTTGATTAAATTTGTACTTACCGTATAAGCTTTTACTGACACTTTTAAGCAAAAATTCTGCTTTCCGCTTGCTTCTTAATTCCATTTTAATAATTTTAGGAGTTTAGAACATTGCACAAAATGCGTTCGATAGCTTTAGAGATCAAACGTAAAATGGCTTTAAAACAATTTTTGTAGCCATAATTCATTTTTTTTAAACAAACCAGATGCTTTGAATGTGCGGGGTGCAATGTTGTTTTAACGCGAACTGCGAACTGCCATCTCCATAGAGCAGGTGCAACTTTGTTTTTATTATACCATCTGTTCGCTGCTAAATTATCTATGTTTATTACAATAAAAATCAGACGACATTTTATAAAATGTTAAAACCTTTAACTCCGTTTAAATTTAAAATCAAAATGCATTTTTTTCCTATTTTGCTAAATGCACTCAAAACCCAGTTTTACGCAATATAAATTTAATTTCATTGATTATATTTAATAATTAAAGTTAATTAGGAAATATTAATTACATTTTGTTGAATTCTTTTTGATTTAAACTACAAAAGAACCATTTGTTTTGCTATTAATGCAAGCGAAAGTCTGAAATTTTTCCGCAAACGTGTCACTTAGCACGTTCTTCCACTAAACGATCGTTCCAGAATCGGGCAATTTCGGTGGAAGAACATGCCAAGGATCCTTAGCACGTTCTTCCATTGAAAAAGTGACGAAAACGCGTGCACCTACCAACTTCGTATGCGAAAAATATACGAAATCGAATGTTTTCTAAAAAATTGAAAGCTGTTATGTTTACAGCAGGTAATAACATGATCATTGACACAAAAATCTCAATTTTTTCAAAAATGTCACTTAGCACGTTCTTCCACTCAGCTCTTCAAATATGTGGAAGCGAGTTAAGTGACAGATTCTGTTACAAACCTACTTGTTTATATTAAAACATGAGATAATTTATTTTTTTTGGAAAAATTGGTCAAAATAAAAAGTATGTTAAGCGCATAAAATTTTCCTTGCTTTTGGTGTCTATTAAACATTTCCGTAAACTCGATAGAACTAAGATCCATACCCTTTTTTAGCATGGCAAGGATCAGTAAAAAACACGTTTTAGTTTTCAAAAAGTAATAATTTAAATTGATAATAATAATGATGTTAATTAAATTGACAAACTAAATAAAAGAACTCAGAAAATGGAGAATTACGATTTTTGTATGTTTTATCAAAATTAATCATGTTATAATTGGTTATAAAATGGTATAGTGTTGATTTGATATTGATTGGACCTAGTATATGTTTTATTGATATTCATACTTACCCATGCGCATATATAATATCCATTCTTATCTGTGAGTTAAAGCTCATTCTTCGACCGAATTTCATTAGCATGCAATCAGAAAACCCGGAAGGTATGAACAAACTATCAGTATGCTTGATCACATACCAAGTTTCCATGAGCTATGTACGAAATCACAATACTTTTAAAAACATAAAATATGCAACAACAACAACAACAAAAAATTAAACTTAGTGAAAATTATGAGTTTAAGTTGAAAAAAAATATTATTGAGTATAAGTATATTACAGTATTTAGATTAGTCTTGTGTTGCAAAACTTACTCTCTAAAGTGTAACGGTGATATAGGGTCTGATCTGTTATTGGCGACTTTGTCCAATTAAATTTACGATTGTCAAAAGTCGCCAATGAACTGACCGGACCATGTATCTTAGTTATACTTTAGAGAATGCGAGTTTTGCAAGTAGTTTTTTAGTTTTAGTTATCGTCGCACTAGAGCTACACGAGGGCTATTGGCGACGGGCGTCGTATTTTAGAACCACAGTCAAGTGACGAGCCGACACCTGAGTTGGCACCCAACGCAACCGTTAAGGGCGACATCGTACGCAGCGTTGGGACTTTGGAGGATATTTAACGTGCACTCCGTCTATACGGGGTATTATTCGTCGGACATTTTTGACTGCACAGGCCGTTTATAGGTCGACAGTTATTTTGGCGATGCCCGGACCCGAACCTGGGACCTTTCGCATGCTAGGCGGACGCCTAACCGACTGAGCTCTCCGGCCCCTATAATTTTTATTTAGTTTTTGTTTATATTTTATAATTTTATTTAGTTTTTGTTTATATTTTATAATTAATTATTTATAATTTTATTTAGATTTGTTTATAGTTTAAATTTTGAAGTACTTCATATACCTAAGCAAACTTACTTTTATCTTGAACTATTAATTATTTAATGATATTTTCCTATATATAAATAGACTTTAAGCAAAAAGATTTTTTTTTATTAAAATACAAATTATTTAGGAAATTTAATTTACTACTTCATTTATTTCTACGATTATATTGAGTCTAGTCGTGTATTTATATAACTGAGATATGCAATTTTAGACGCATAAGAATATCGCATAGGAACTTAATAGTCAATAAATCCAAGATAACAAGAGGGCTTTTCGGTTTTGTGAAAAAAACCACATCAAATTTATCATTTTGAATTTTTTTTTGCAAAGTTCAAAAATATCTTCACTAGACGAGTCTCGCTGCATACTTTCTTTCAATTTTTTTCTCCGCCGATAATTCTTGTTGTTAGCCGATTTAAAGTACAAAACATAAGATTAATTTTTATAAATTAATTCTTCATCATTTAATTTTTCAGCAAAAATAGGATTAATTTTTATAAATTTTATTTATTTTTTATTATTTAGTTTTGTAGCAAAAGAATTGCCAATATTTTTTTATTGTTAGCCCATTTGAAATACAAATACGTTTGCGAATTGCAATTTAAACGACTTCTGCAAAGTTCACAATAGTGCGCTCAGTGACTCATATCCGGTTAAGCAATAATAATTAAAACAGACTAAAAATTAAAATTATAAAATATTCTAAAAACCATACTCTTGGTGGATAGATGTCAATAAAGGATTCGTGGCATTCAGTTGGTGTGGGTAACATCTTTCCAACACTTTCTTTCCATAACATAAGTGAAATTAAAGTTATTGAAAGCAACATTTTGGATTGATCTAAAAACAAGAGTGCACTGTAATGAATTGTGTAGAGTTGCACTAAAGGGTTTTATAAATGAGAAAAGCAAATAAGTATTTGATGGATGGTTTTATAGTACCTGAAGTTTCAACGGTTCACCTGCTTATTGTATCACGATTTGTTTGCAAATTTAAAAATTGCGAGTTCCTGAAAGTTTCCTATACATCACACATAGGAGGGTAATGGTAACTTTGTTTAAATCTAAGGTAGGCAATTGATTTTAAAAAAGCAATACGTGTGTTACATAATGTAAAAAGAGTTATGATTAGCCTTATGAAAAAATATCATTTTATAAGAGTCTTAATTGTTCTTTTCTTTAATATTAAACAGTATTTTTTTTCATGAGGAAGAAGGAATCATGTGTTTTAGGAATCGTGTTTTTTAAGTCATAAATTTTAAGGCTTTGTTTCGATTGTATATAAACTATATTTTACGAAGATTAAAAGTGAGATTATATATGATTATAAGGGAAAAGGGGGAAGCATGTAATAAAAATGATGTAATTTTATAACTGTTTTGAACTTAAGATGGAGCAAGCATTGCTTTAAAAAATTGGATATGTTTTGTGAATATACATTAAACCCTTTTCAGATATTTTAAATAAAAGTTCATTGATTTGTATCATAGATAAAAAGTAAGATTAAAAATTAAATTAAGTAAATTGGAACTTTAAAGCAATTTTCTCTTCTCTTAATAAGAATATTTGTATGTAATAAGTATCCGATTTCAGGGATAATATTTTATCTTTTAATGCAGATAAGAACAAGTGTACGTTGTGTATATAATTGCCACAAATATGTAATATAAATGGTGTGTTGTCATCTAGAAATGTTATCATTTTTTTTTACAAAAATGTTTAGTCATAGAACCAAATATTCTTTTTAAAAAATGATATAATAAGAATGTCATAATGTGTTGAAATACGTGAGCACTGTAGTTTCTAGAACAACTGAGTTATGTAAAAGTGTCGAAACACAATCCCAATAATTTTGTAGTTTAAATACAATAATTCGCTAGTTCATAGTTTGGCGCATTAAAAGTTTTTATTGTGGCAAAATTAAAAGTCATCGATATAAACAAGAAGTTCTAAAGGTATTACGTTCATGAGTTATATTTTAAGATAAATATGTAATAATTTCTAATGTAAAAAGATTCTAATAATCTAAACTCACAAAAACTAAACTATTTATTTTCTTTTCAGTCCACAACAACACACACTAATTCATTTTTCAAATATTTCAATTTAAAACTACTTCTCACTTTACTCCCTAAAGTTAATTAATAACATAATATGAAATATCAAGTAATGAAAGTATTGCGATGGGTCGAAAATCCGAAATGAAGATTTTGTGTTTTCTACACGTTTTGGAGGGTTTTGATTCTAAAAAAGTGGTTCTTGAACATTGTCAAACTGTCTGTCCGTTTGTCAGTCGTTCTGTCTATCTAAACTGTACTGCAGCTCGTACAAAAAGAGTTATAGACTTCTAATTTGGTATTGCGAGTTCCTATACCAGTCGAACGTCCTAACAAGGTTTTCCGAGAAAATACCGCATACGCAAAGAATTACTGCCACAGTATTTTTTAGGTTATAAAGGCATTGCCGAAAAACCAAAAAAAAAAAAAAAAAAAAAAAAACGGACTTCATATTTGATACGCAAGTAATAAGGTTTTAACAACAGTAAAGATATTTACAAAACTTTCTTTTAAGGTTTTAAAGGTATTGCTGAAAAACGAATCCCTTTTCGTACAAATTTAGAATCGAATCAAATATCCATTATTCAGTGTGTAATTGAAAGTCGTATAGTGTTTCACTCTCCAATTTTTTTCCCGATCTTTTTCCTTATTAGTCCAGTCGCCAAGCCATGTTACCTTGTAATAGGGTACAACTTTTATTTTATGATTGATTCTAGTACTATTCGATGTGCTGAACCAGAATCTGAGGGTGCCAGAATGGCACCCTTGAGCAACTTAAAATATTCAAGGTCAAAGGTCACGGAGTTCAAAACACAGAAACCACCCATTTTATTGAGATAAAAGGATGTTGGTTGACCAAAATAATTTTTTGTCGTTTAATAAATGTTTATTATTTGAATACTATGTAATATAACGGTTCTAGCCTTTATATACCCGGCGTTGCGCGGATGCACCCTGGACAACGGTGATTTGTATTACTATGTTTAAACTTTTATTTTCGATCAACCAGACCTCCTCTCTACTGGTCATTTATGATTGATTCTAGTACTATTCGATGTACTGAACCAGAATATGAGGGATGCCAGAATAGCACCCGTGGCCAACTTTAAATATTTTTAGGTCAAAGGTCACGGAATCCAAAAACAGAAACCACCCATTTTATTGAGACTGAATGGGAGTTGGTTGATCAAAATTAAACATTTGTAGTTTAATAAGCGTTTATTATATAAATACTCTATGCAATATCACGGTATACTATACTTTAGCACACTATTACATAGTAATATAACATAAAATAATTTTTAAAAATCTTAGAATTAGTAATTAATAGAAAGTATGTAGTTTTCTTTAGCTGCAATTAAAAATAACATAATTTTCAAGGGTATAGACTATATGCATATCAGATGATTGAAGATACAGAATCAGAAATGGACATTTCACTGGCAGTGTCAGAACATTCAGCTTCACGAGTCTTCAAATTACCAAACAATTAACCTTCGAACAATGCCTTCGCACGCGCAAAATTCTTTACAAGAGAGACCTGCATTTGCAGAACTGCACCTTGATGTCGAACAAGGCTTCTTACTAGAACAGCTACATCTTAAACTTTTCAGCAATTCTGGTGGTGCCAACTCTTTGTTACTTGGAAGTTGAATGGGTACCAAAGAGCGTGTTGCCTGATTCTTTGCCCAACCAAAATCAGTTGGATTCAAAAGTGGAGGGAACGTAGATGCTGCTGCGTTCCAATTCCAAGTGCAAGCTTGGAAATGGCGCATCGCTTTACATGGAGTTCGAATGCCTCTGTTGTCGGAGGGAGGTTCTTAATTTTAGAGGAACTTTCTTTGATAACCCCACTTTGTATCGGGCGTCAGACATGTTATGAATCTGTTTCTTTAAGCCGTAGAAATGAGTAATGAAGCTTGTGCACTCTGCTATACATTGTTCCATTGAAGATTCTATACAACCTAAATGCGTAACTTCAATACCATATCTCAGAATTTGTAGAGATTTAGACTTTCCGATGAAAAAAAAATTGTGAAATGGTATCACAGCCAGTGAGACAATGTACGGCTAACAATGAGTTTGCTTGGGTTCCTAGGTTGTGAACTGTTGCTGCTGCAGCGGTTGGCGACACGTCACTGCCGCCGCCTCGACACTCGCCGGACGCTAGCGCACCATCACAACAAAAGTAGGAAGACACCTCAACTTGTTCCTCTCCTCCTACTTCGCAGTGGGAACGACACACAGCACTCAGACGCTCACCGACCTTCGAGGACTGATCACGCTCCGCTCCCTTCCCGCGCGCTGCGCGAGGAGCGACTAGACTCTGGACCATAACTTAATTAATATCATGTCTACTGCAAAACTATCAAATGTAATCAGCGGAACTTGCATGTT
Organism: Oedothorax gibbosus; assembly: GCA_019343175.1. Lineage (NCBI taxonomy): Eukaryota > Metazoa > Arthropoda > Arachnida > Araneae > Linyphiidae > Oedothorax > Oedothorax gibbosus. The sequence continues at coordinate 13,919 of JAFNEN010002101.1, forward strand.
CCATTACCTGTAAATATTAACCTTAAAGATTCCATTAAATGATTGAGAGATGTATTTGGATTTCACTTCTTCAACGTGGAGGCACGTGCACCAACACAGCTAACACTCGTACCTCCGCACTGCTATATCTGAAAGTTTGACCTTGTCAACAGACTCCATACACATAGCGCATTTTAGCTTTAGCTTTCTGTAAAAGTGTACACGCAGAACAAAAACGTCGGTGTCATCAGATAAAATCTTGATACTGTTCCTTTCACTCCTCGTCAGACAAATAGCCTGCTGTAAAATTATAACGTCTGCTTCTTCATGGCGAGTTTCCAAATCTGGGCGAGAAATTACAACGCCAGGAGATTGCAAAACTGTTGGGATTGTATCAGCACCAGTAATGATCAACTTGTGTGGAAGAAACTCACGATGTTGTAATAGTTGCTTCCAAATTATATTCGTTAGTTGTATTTTATTGCATGATTGGGTTAATATGCTATTGCGACTTGGCAGAGTTGTGTCTGCTCTTAGTTGCATGGAAGTACCGTTAACTCCTCTTTTTGATCGCGGTTTGGACTATACTCAAAGTACCTATCAAATACAAGGAATGTATGTGTCCTGTTCTGCAACATACTTCATGATCACCGCTATGACATTATCAATGTACGTTTGTATTGTACCAAACTTTTGCCAATAAACATGCCGCAAAAGAGCACTAGCATCTATAATAATTACACTTACAAATTTCCCCCTTGACGAGACCTGCACTCTTAATTGATTCATTAATTGTGATTTCTGGGAAGAGGGGTTCATGTCCCGCACCAACACAGCTAACACTCGTACCTCCGCACTGGTGACACGGACGTACCTCCGCACTGGTGACACGGACGTACCTCTGCACTGGCGACCACGGACGATTCTATGCAACCTTCAACAACAATCTCCGCGTCGTTAGGCGATAGCGACGCAAGGAGCGCAAGCCACCGACGGACGATTCCCCTTCCCGTCGGTACACTGGAGACGCGATCGCTGCCCGGAATCAACGGCCCCTACCGATCGCTGCCCGGAACCAACGGCCAACCTGCCGATCGCTGCCCGGAACCAACGGCCCACCTGCCGATCGCTGCCCGGAACCAACGGCCCACCAGCCGATCGCTGCCCGGAACCAACGGCCCCCTGCCGATCGCTGCCCTTCCGCAAACCAGCTTTTGCAACGGCCACTCCGATCCTGCAACATGCAGCCAACTGGGTATGTCTCCTTGTCCATCCCCTTCTCTCAGTCATAACTTTTTCGTACGCCGCGCACAGTGTTAGGCCTACCGGCCCACGCTTCATTCTAATTGGCACGTTTTTCGTACGTCCCGCAAAATTTGGCCTAACTGCCGACGTTTTTCAAAAGTTTTAATGCTCCGCTATTTGCCTTAAGCATTGCTATTACTTTTTTTCTTCCCCGCAAAAATCTTATTTTTAAAACACTGTTTTGAATGTCAACATTCGCGGATTTTTCCAACATGCCGACACGCGTCGATCTTAGGAAATGTGTGAACATTAAAATTCAATTTTCCATTTCGGCCACGACACAACGACAATTCGTCTCGATGATTACAACCAATTATTGCAGAGTAATAATTTTATTTTCGAAATTTTGGTTGTCTCTCACGCAGCATTCGTAGCCCGCTTGAAAACGACAATCACGAGGCTATTCGCAAACAAACACTCGCATGTCACACCGCATTCAACTCGCATGCCACACCGCATTCAAACGCATGCCACACCACATCCAAACGCATGCCGCACCGCACCCAACAACGCATGCACCCTCAAACACTGCTCCTTGCCGCCATGGTCTTTCACTCCGGGACTCCTGTGTTTCCCGACGGCGCACCATAGTCAATCACGACTCCTGCCACAACAAGACGCGTAACACGGCCGCACTCTCGCTGCTAATACAACACACGTTACTCGCACGTAGTAACAACGCACAGCGATGCCACGACGCGCACACTCGCTGCTAATGCAACCCACACTGCTCGCACACGTAGCAACAACGCACAGCGACACACAGTAACTCTTCGGACCAACGACCTTTGGCTGCAAAGCAAACTTTTAGGCGCACTGCGAACAAACTCTGTTTTTTTTTCAACACTTAGGCATAAGGCCTTTTCAAAAACAAACAAACACCAAACGCTCGATTTGGCCCGCATGACTGAGGGGTGGACAGAGATTTTCCCACTGTTCTGCTAGGTCAACACGCCCATCATGAGATGCACCCCGGCCTCAACAGGACTTCCAAGAATCTCCACGAACCGGCTCACACCGACTCCGACTGGTCTGACGGAAACCGACGACGAAGCCACCGGAATTGTTTCCGTAGAAGACGCCCACCGAGTGACGAGCCCTTGTCAAGCCCCGTCAACAGCTGAGCCACACCCCGAGCGACGCCGACGTTCACTGAATGTCAAGCACCAGTCATCCAACCCGACCCGAAGGAGAAACCACCCGAGCATCCATTGCTGGCCACTACTACAACAGCTGAGCAGCCACCCTAACATCCATGGCTGGCCACGACTCCGAGCGATCCACACTCCCTTGGCGTTATGTCACATTCGTGTAACGTTACACTGCGGGGGGAGTGTGCAGCGGTTGGCGACACGTCACTGCCGCCGCCTCGACACTCGCCGGACGCTAGCGCACCATCACAACAAAAGTAGGAAGACACCTCAACTTGTTCCTCTCCTCCTACTTCGCAGTGGGAACGACACACAGCACTCAGACGCTCACCGACCTTCGAGGACTGATCACGCTCCGCTCCCTTCCCGCGCGCTGCGCGAGGAGCGACTAGACTCTGGACCATAACTTAATTAATATCATGTCTACTGCAAAACTATCAAATGTAATCAGCGGAACTTGCATGTTCCATTACCTGTAAATATTAACCTTAAAGATTCCATTAAATGATTGAGAGATGTATTTGGATTTCACTTCTTCAACGTGGAGGCACGTGCACCAACACAGCTAACACTCGTACCTCCGCACTGCTATATCTGAAAGTTTGACCTTGTCAACAGACTCCATACACATAGCGCATTTTAGCGTTAGCTTTCTGTAAAAGTGTACACGCAGAACAAAAACGTCGGTGTCATCAGATAAAATCTTGATACTGTTCCTTTCACTCCTCGTCAGACAAATAGCCTGCTGTAAAATTATAACGTCTGCTTCTTCATGGCGAGTTTCCAAATCTGGGCGAGAAATTACAACGCCAGGAGATTGCAAAACTGTTGGGATTGTATCAGCACCAGTAATGATCAACTTGTGTGGAAGAAACTCACGATGTTGTAATAGTTGCTTCCAAATTATATTCGTTAGTTGTATTTTATTGCATGATTGGGTTAATATGCTATTGCGACTTGGCAGAGTTGTGTCTGCTCTTAGTTGCATGGAAGTACCGTTAACTCCTCTTTTGATCGCGGTTTGGACTATACTCAAAGTACCTATCAAATACAAGGAATGTATGTGTCCTGTTCTGCAACATACTTCATGATCACCGCTATGACATTATCAATGTACGTTTGTATTGTACCAAACTTTTGCCAATAA